>JACEVL010000034.1:1087500-1249254 GCA_020284085.1 Aporrectodea caliginosa | reverse complement strand
TTCAGGCAAAGGCAGACTGTTTCAGGGTTGACTTTATATTGGGACACCGGCTTTAGATAAGGCGAAATAGGCGGCTGCCTAGAGAGGCACTTTTCGAGGGGTGGGAAATTCCGACAAAGTATTTGAGGGTCACTTCCGTCAGAAAGATATCATTTATTAGTAAGTCGCGGTATTTTTGTCCTCGCCTTTAGCACAAACTTGTCAAAGACTGTCAAAGGCCACCACTGGCCCGCCGTATGCACGTTGGCAGAGCAACGCGTAATCGCTGGTTAAATATGACTTACGCCCTCTTGCGAATAAAACCGATATACACCTCACCACAGGACGAAGGTGGACTAGTCCTAAGACTCAAACCTTTTAAGTAGACTACGTTAGATCACAGTACAGACAAAACTCGCTAAGGCTGACAGCATTAGTTCACATGTGCCCTCAGAAGTTGAGTCAGAACCCGACAACAGAAAGATGTTGAGAGGCAAAGTGGAAGCGGTACTCTTCAATCAATCAATCAATTTTTTCAGCCTATCTATTATATGCAGTGTGGACTACTTATAATGGCTTTGAGAGACAGACAGACAGACAGACAGACATATAGATAGAGACAGAGAGACAGAGAGAACCAGAAAGTGAGTGGGATGGATGACTAGATGCAGAGAACTGAGCTGTCCGTAGGCTTTGTCCTAATGCACGAGCCTGGAGAGCCTGTCCAGTGGAACTGTACGCTGTCGTCAAGTGGCCCAAACCAGGACACGGCATTTCTGCTTGTTATAATAGTTGGCCTATGGTCGCCTCTAGGAACAATCATCGTCGTTATGACGGCGTCGTTAAATAAACGTTATAAACCATCTAGGACCAGCATTTAAAAGTTAAGTTTAATCCATTAAAACGTGGTCGACATGAGGAGGTCGTGCTTGCTGCATTGGGTGATTGGTGAAAAAAACATTAATATTATATTCTAGTAAATATAATAATATTTTGTCAATGAAAATCTCAGAAACAACTCAGCACCACATAAAAAGCCACGTCAAAGAGACTATGCTATACACCTGTGCAGTATCATAATTTAAGTCCGCAATAGCCAGGTTGTTTGTTCCGTTACGGTGCCAGGAAGAGGTCAAGCAGAGGAGAGAGAATGGTACTACAGCGGAAATCGTTGATGGAGGTATTGGGTTGATGCTGGAATAGAAGGAGGATAAGATGGCTTGATGAGTTCATTTTCAGTCGTGAGTGGAAAGTTGCAGCAGATAGGGCAAACGGAGGAGAGGTGAAATTGGATGACAGCATGGGTCAACAAATGGGAGAAACTACTGAATATCACTGCTCACATGGGCCTATTACTATTCTTGAAACACAAATGGTGCAAAAGAGTCGCAACGCTGTGGGTGAAGAAACGCTGCTCGTCATTAAGGAAAAGAACCAACTGGAAGAAAAATCAAACTAAGACCAGGCCAGGTGCCATTAAATGAATGACTTTTAGTAAGGGTGCTCTGCTTTGTAAACGTTTGGGAACCACTGGATTAATGAACACAAAATGCACTGCAGACTAACGGAGCATTACAGTGCAGCCGAGGATTTATATTCATGTGTTTTATTACTTTTATAAATACTAGTGTGCGTCGGTCGATTACTTTTAAAAATTAGCATTAAATTTCACAGTGCAGTATGCGGCAAAATGCGTTACATTATTGGGTATCTACTAAGCATACCGGATTAACTAAGAAGTAAATAGAAAGTCGATAGGCCCGTCGAAAAAGTCTAAACGACATAGTCAGCTGATAAACAATGAAGCATGTGACGAAGTATTATTGAGTCGCTGACTCATTACGTCAGTCGGAAATTCCTTAGCCATTGACTCCGGGAACTATGTTCATTCCGCTAACAAACTTCCCTTTTATCTTAAGCCACTCGCTTTATTCACTCCCTAGATATCTAGGCTAACAATATTATATTATACATTATAAACATATTATGTATATTCACGATGTATACTATACATGCGATCCACTTTGCCAGAGAGGAGAAAATACACAATGGAGCGCTTGACATGCTTCTGAAAGGCTTTTGCTGTGAGAAGCGCTTTATAAATAGCCAAATACAATACAATACAATACAATACAATGCAAGGCCTCGATCTTCAAAAGAATCTTCTGAAACTTTGTGAAGAGAAGAATGCTAAGAAGAATGATAAGATGCGAATTATAGAGCTTTACACTAGCCTCTATAAAAGACAGTCGCATGTTGGCGACTTCATTTCTCAGCTTACTCTATCTTCTCGACGCCTGGTCTTCCCACTGAAATTGTACGGTCAGTGTAATCATGATAGCTGGGTTGGTTAGGGATGCAAGTTGAGCTAAATGTCAAAAGAATTACTGCGCTAGATTTGATTGATAGAACAGACTATTCACATCCTATTTCGTACAGTGTCATCGTGCCTCTGACTCTGTCTCTGGCTGTCCGTCTCTCGCTCTATCGCTCTCGCCGTCTCGTCTATCCATCAGTGTTATTTCTATTAACTGTAACTGTAACTGAAATAGCAAAATAACTGAAAATGTCTTGCAGTTAACTGTAACTTTAACTGAAACTGAAAAAACTGAATAACTGAAACTGTAATAGTAACTGAAAAACGAAAACTGTATAACTGAAAAATAACAAAAGTTAACTGAAAAATAAAACATGAGTGTTTTTCTTACTTACTTTTTGAATGGTAATCCTACTCTAAGGTCTACGGTCAGTTTTCTATACTCATTTCCCTTCTGGTTTCTTTTCAGTTTTCTATGCTAGTTTCGCTTCTGGTTTCTTTTCAGTTTTCTATGTTCGTTTCACTTCCGATTCCTTTTCCTTTCGTTGTGTTGTCGTTGGCGCTAAACCGTAAATTCGTAAAACAATCTACGACTACGAGAAAAATGTTCAAGCCAAGTAGTGGTCGAAAAGTATAAAGTGGCGTGTGGCAAAATTTTTGTTTACAAAGCCGCAGACGACAAAAGTCGATGTTGTGTTCGCGCTGTTGCTGGCAAGGACGCTGAAAACCACGAGTGTGGCACGCTAATGTCGTAACATTAACTGTAACTGAAAAACCGTAACTGAAATAACACTGCTATCCATTGACCTTGCACAGTTATTTTAGTTGAGTTGGTTAGCGGCGCAAGTGAAGCGACATGTGTCAAACAAATTTTTGCGCTGCCGGGGATTTGATAAGCAGTGCAAACAAGTCATGTGCTAGCGGTTTATTTGAATGAGCTTATATGTTTCCCTACAGTGTCATCGTACGCCGAAGCAGTTGTCGAATAATTACCATACATAAGCTACCGGGAACACATGACTTGTCTGGACTGTCAATCAAGAGGAAGCCAGGCACGAAAAATGTTTCTTTCCACTCTTCGCCCGACCTAATAGATATAGGGATGAAGTCCATGTTTTCCTTTCTTGATTCAAAATTCAGTCTTATCTTGTGCTAATTAGTGCTGAGACATTTATAAATAAAACCATATCATGTGTATATGTGTGTAACACTGTGTACTACTGTGTATTCTGCAGCAGCCACAATGCAGTGTGCTACGGAGGCTCTTGGCAATTGGATGTCATCTGCGCCTCAATGCTTCCAAAACGCAATTTATATGGCTTGGTAATGGGCAGCAGCTGAAAAAATAGATCCTCAGGCCATATCTGCTGACTTCCCTTACTTTGTCTTCTCGACGTCTGTCCGCAATTTAGGAGTTGTTCTTGATCAGGAACTTAACTTCTCTGAACACCTAAATCTTTTATGCCGTGCTTGCTTTTTTCAGTCGCGGCAATTGCGGGTCATTTCCCGTTCACTTTCTCCAAATGCTGCACTTACTGTTGTTCATGCTTTTGTTTGTAGTAGGATTGACTACTGCAGTACCATCCTCACATTGGGGCGCATTGCTCAGGTTGAGCGTGTGCTTCGTGCAGCTGCTAGGCTTGTTGGTGGTTTTTCTAAATTTGACCATCTCTCGCATTATATGCGTGACGTACTCCACTGGCTTCCTGTTTCTCAGCGCATTCAATTTAGGATTTCGGTCTGGGTCTGGCGATGCCAGTTAGGGAGCGCCCCAGCTTACTTGCGTGAGTTCTGTCGCCCTACCTCAGGTTTAGCTACCCGCAGAAATCTTCGTTCTGCATCTCGTGACGAACTCGCTGTTCCATTTGCGCGCATTTCAAAGATGCAACTTCGTGCCTTCTCAGTGGTTGGGCCGACCATCTGGAATAATCTTCCTTCAGATCTGCGTGTTCTTCTAGCTGGAGACTCTGCATACACCTTTACAAGAATTTGAAAAGTGTTCTCTATCGTAATAGTTGGGCTGGGAGCGCCTCTGAGTAGGTTATCTTGGAGGGGCGCTATATAAGTCCTCTGAATGAATGAATGAATATGCATGGATAGTTGGATACGCATTCATATTTTGCACTGTGTGACACAACAAACTGTTGTATTGATAACTGCTTTCATATAGACTTTTCGTGCTTGGCTTCCAGACATAATTTTATAGCAGTCTACAGAAGCGTTGCTAGCAATTAGCCGGCCTGCTAAAGGCAGCCGCAATCTAATAGCTGTTATTTTGCTTTGTATTCACTGCCAATGTTGCGGCTTATTATTTTAGGTGTTAAATAATAATAAAAAAATGTTGTAAAATTATGAAAAATTTAAATGATAATTTGTTTACTCGAGGTAGAAATAAAAAATTATGCTAGGAGTAAAAAATGTTCTTCTAGTAATCAGGCCTCGTTCCAGGTTACACAGCCATTTGGAAATGTTCCTCTAAATGCAATGGCATGGTGGCGCTGCGCACAGATGGAAAGACGTTGGAACAGGAATTTGGTTTCACATTGATCTCCAGAGACAGCTAAAATGCGACCTCCCATGCAGTTCTGCACCCTCAGCGTTTACAGGTCCAAGGGTTTCAAAGGCAACGGGAACAAACATTAATTTGGGTAGCAGTCAGCAATGCAAATTTGGCAGACTTACGAACAGCGGCCTGCTCAACTGCGGAACCTGCTGAATTTGCTGTCTGTGACAACTGATAATTTTACTTCTACAATAATTATTTTCTGGGTCATTTTGCCGCCTCTGACAACTTCCGCCCTGTGGCGACAGCCTATTCGGCCCATAGGCCTAATCAGCCTTCATTTAGTGTTCCTGCCAGTCGCAGATAAATATTTTAGCATTTAGCTGCATTAAAACAACATTCCTCGACATAGTATTTGGACTGCGCTTATGCATGTTAAAAATAATGAAATGCAGATCCGGGTTGGCTTGGTAGTTTGGTGTGTTCTGCCTACCGCTAGGTTTCACTAGATCAGTAAGTCTACATGCTATAGACTGTCTTGGCTCACTGAAGTCAGAAATCTATCTTTACTTACAATAAAAAAATTTGAATCAGACTTAGATGTTACTCGCTCAAAGCCCGGTAAGTACAAACATCTGCTATTTTTGAGTAATCTGTTGGTGCTCAATTAAATGTCCCGCATCTTTTGGAAAGTTCACTGGAGCAATAGATACAATTTTATATGGCATCTTTTGTAAGGAAATCGCAAAGCACATTGGTTTTTGGGTAAAAGGTTAGATATTGCAACTGATAAACGCATTGGCTTATTTCAGAGATTTTTATCTCGGGCTAGCACGGTCCTTGCACGGGGACCCTATTATATGCCATAATTATAAGGTCCCCACTCCCCAGGCAAGTATAGAGTATGGCGTGGCGTCCATTCGAACGGGCGAGCGGTAGTGCCGTTGTGAAGAATCTCACGCGATCAATTGATTGAAAAAGAACAGGTTGAGGCCGTTATTCGGTCGCTATAGAAAAACGTAAACATTTATTTTCACCTATGCGCGTGAATAATTACATAGCAAACATAGCCTATCAGTAAAAGCTTTGTGCGTCAGGACATAATGTTTGATTGTCATGATGATGATAGCAGCACAACTAAAAAATAGAGAACTTTATATTTAACAGGAAACTGAATAAGACTTCTATTTACAGAAGTGTCCAGCGTTTTCGTTATCACTAATTTAAGCATTTGAAGGACAGACGTGAGGTGAGTGTTTTACTTGCACTCCTATAGTTTGTATTAATTTAACTCGTATAATTTGCTTATTACATGGATGGCGAACCTACGGTGGCACGCGCTTAAATTGTTTGGGCACACGGAATTTGGACAAAACTCTGTTATTTTTGCGCTGGCATTGCCCCAATTAAAGGCTGCACAATAGTGCTGCATGCTACCTAACTTTCTACTTGGCCAAAATTCTAAATTCTGCAAAACATTGAGAATAAAACTACTTTTAACTGACGGATTTTAACATTGTAGAGATAGGAACTTTTCGTTGTCTTCACACTGGACAGACCAGAACCCCTTGCGCCTATACCAGCATGCACCACGCGCCCTCATTCTCAGTTTTCTGATTAGTAGTTCATCTTCCTCCCTGTTAAAATCTTTGGTATACATAGACAATGTTATCTGTTTATGCTCATCACGGGGGGAAAAAAATCAAATTTAGAAATACAAAATCACTGTAATAATTCACATTTTCTTTTATGAAGGACTTTATTGTAACACCATTCTAAAACTATCTTTGAAATATGGGGCCTAAAAGTTAATGCTTCTTAATTCATTGTTTGTTGCGCTTTGTCAATTAAAGCCTACACGAGAAAAAACATGTAGGCCTGCAAAATTCTGAGGGGCACGCGAAGGCATATTTACAAATGTTTTAGCGGCATTTTGGCACGCACCTTAAAAAGGTTCGCCATTCCTGGTGTATTATATTATGTGCAGACTACGTGCGACACAATGTGATGTATTATTTCAATTTAATATGGTCGTATTTGCATTGTTTCTTCAAAATTAATTATTAAACAATTTGAATGGACTAATTTCTCAGGCTAGAAAGACGTGTTCACTCTTTAACGTAATAGAATTTTTACATTTCTGAAAGCTTAATTATAAAATGTCTGTTCTGTGGCTGTTCACTATGAATTTTTCTAATAATAATAATAATAATAATAATAATAATAATAATAATAATAATAATAATAATAACCTTTTCTTTATTGAAGCGCCTACAAACGCACTGCGCTGTACATTTACAAGTTATGCAATTGAAACAACAAATCTTAACTACTAACAGAACAGACAGCCTGCAATACACGGCGCTAATAGCAGCCTACAAAGCATGTCCGCCCTAACGGGGCTCGAACTCGGTACCTCTCGCTCTCTACGCCAGATGTTATCCAATGCGCTATCGGACCTCCTGTTGTAAAGTTTAATTTCCACAAAGCTTTGACTTTGACTATGATTTCATTTGAAATGACCTTCGATTGATGCTTTTTAAACTTTGATAACGGCGCTATAGAAATCCAAAATTAGATTAGATGATGTAGCCTAACTTCTTTATATTTAGGTATACTTTGCATTATTATTAATATTCGGATTTGGTTTTGCATCAATTGATGGTGTTTATCAACTCCTCTCTCTGTCTCTCTATCTGTCTCTCTCTCTGTGTCTCTCTGTGTCTCTCTCTCTCGCTCTCTCTCTCGCGCGCTCTATCTCTCTCTCTCGCGCGCGATCTCTCTCTCTCTCTCTCTCTCTCTCTCTCTCTCTCTCTCTCTCTCTCTCGCCTCGCCTTTCCGCTGACATTGTACAGTTCATTATAGCTGAGTTGGTTTGGACTCCAGTGAAGCTAAATGTTCACCAATTGCATGCGGTGGCGAGGATTTGATTGACAGAGCAGACAATTCACATCCTTGCGGTTTGTTTTTATTTTGTTTCGTACAGTGTCATCGTCCGCCAAAGCATTTGTGTCTGCGCTAGCCTCAGTGTCAATCAATAAGTCAGTGTTTAATTCTCCTTCAGCTCGAGAAGTTGGTTTTGACAGAATAATATTTATCGGTTTTGCTATATTCCTTGTTTATGGACTATTGTAATGCCATCTCGGTTGCTTCCGGTCCGTCCTTTCTGCGCCACTCAGTGGTCAATCTAGAAAAATTATCTCTCAGTTCAGAATTGAATGAGAAATATACTGCACTGGCTAACTATCGAGAACATAAATTGACACTGTTCGCTACTTTGGCTAGAGCGCACATCTCTTGCATCTCGAGGCGCGTGCGTCTGTCGGTTTCTTTACCGATGGCGGCTTATTTATAGACTTGAATATCGGGTTCGCACGGTTAGTGCACGGATACCTTAAAAGCGTCGAGGCACCCATGCAAACGTGATCTCATTCCATCAATTCATTGATAAATGGGCTAAGCAGGACTGAGGCCATGCGATCACTGTAGAAGCACGTTTATGCTAACAGGCTTCATTTCAAAAATGAAACCCAAGGCAGCCACATTCCGCAAACTCATTGATATCCGTGGTCCAAAGTAAATCAATGATTCCAGATCAAACGATTAATGAGGAAACAACAAATATAACGGGGAACTGGTAGCTTTCTTGCGGTCTGAAGTGGAGACCCGCAGCTGCCTGTATAAAAAGTAATGCAGAGCTGTAAATATGGTTAATGGTGCTTCCGCCACTTGAACACTTTTGGGACTTAGTGCGGGTGCGGGAGGAGCAGCTTTGCTGGTTACAGGAGTTGGGGTAGTGCTAGTATTAATTCTTGAGGTTTATGCAGCGTTGTCCAGTTTGCTCGATGTCGCTGGAGTCGCCATCATCCGCAGATAGTTCGGCCAAAGTGGCAAAACTTGAAGTTATACGAGTGCTGGCTAGCAGTAAACTCAGCACTGTACACACTGTTACACAGTCATGTTTTAAAGGCCTTCGAAGACAATCTGATCAGTGAGGAAGAGTACAAGTTGATTCTTGAGGAGATTGCAAGATATCGCGTCATGAAATATGAGATCCGGCATAAATCTGTAGGAACAGCTGAAGGTTACATTAACGAAGACTTAAAAAAGAGTTGATCAAACAGGGTCGCGAAAAAGCACGAACAGAATTTATTAAGCAACTCTCCGCTTCACAATCACCATGCTATTGAGCTGTTTATGCTGGACTGATTCTAAGGTTGCTACTGACCCCCCTAATAAAACCCACTCAGCTCCAGCTTTATGACATTTAAAAACTATAAGAGCCCAAACCTCTTTTCCCTACTACTGACATTTTTCTACATAAAAGAGAATGTATATCGTATTTGTCGACCTCTTTCGTCAATTTTACACACATTTCAAGCATTAACTTGAGCCCCCAAACTGTTTTAAACTCGGCCTCATATGGGTGGATTTTCAGGGATGGTGGTATGGCTGGAGAATTTTGGGGTGGCATTGGGGAGGGCCCGGGGCCCAAATAAGGCCTTGTTTGGCCCTGTGTTGAACCCGGCCTTTTGACTTCTACTCACTGCCTTAAAGTTTTAATCTCAGGGAGCCAACTTATTAACGTGTTTTGTGTCAAATTAGAAGAAATGTTAAAAAAAGGTTTTTTGATGAACAATGTTGCCTGGAGATCAATGAAGGGAGGATATCGAAGGAACTGCTGCAACGGCTCTATGAATATAAGCGACTAATCATAGATTGACGGATACTGAATGGAAAAAGCAAAAAAGGAGCCTAACACTGAGACTGGAATGGTCGCTGGTTTGTGTTCCTTCCGACATTTATTCAGAACGTCAGAGTTGTTCATGCTTTCAAGAAACAATTCTATCCAATATGCATCACTTGATACTTGCGCTTACATTATTTGCGTTGACATTGTAAGGAAGAGAGGGCATTATATATTATATATACCCATGAATATAAAACGAATTAATTACAACATTCTTGGTATGTTGATAACGTTGTGCAATTTGTCGGTAGTTTTGCCAGATCAGTAGCTCTACATGATGCAAGCTGAACAGTGAATAGGCCGATGAAATTTCTTAACTAACCACAAGCGATCCAAAGGTACCCGCTCAGAGCTTGGTAAGCGCAAACATTATTATCGTCGTCGTCATCATCTTCAGTTCCTGACACCAGCCATTCGATGGCGTTGTGTTCTAATAAAATTATTTCCTTTGTACTCTGTCATTTGTCAAGTCCATAGCTCCCCCTAGTGTCAGTTCAAGTGATGTTATGTCTTCAGTCGTATTATCTATCTAGCGTAGTCTTGTTCTGCCATTTCTTCTTTTTCCTTCCTTTTGTGGGATTCGGTCAACTGTCATTCGGAACCTTCGTTGAGCGACTTTGTTGGGCAGAGTTGCTTGGATACCTAATGAACGTATACCATTTGATAAATCTGTGGATGCCTAATATGACGTCTTCTACCATTTGAGTCAGCTTAGGAGAAATTTTGATCTAACGCCATTGGAAAACATATCGAAGGTCATTACATCAAACTTCAGGATACATGGTCTCAGTTTTAACCAAGCTCAATTTAACTGACCATCTTTAAAAGCAGTGGCTAGGGTGTGGAGACCGAAACTTGCTGGTGTCACAGTGTTCTGTTTATACCCAAATAACGTTGCCTAATAAGGCTTAGAAATCAAAGTTGTGTCTGGCACAATGACTTCGCTTCATTGCAAGACAACTGAATTTTGCTTATAGTTGATTGACAATAAATTTGATTACATTCGTGATATTAGAAGCTCACTTTGAAGGCCAGTCTATTACTGCCCACGGATGTCAAAACTGAATTGCTGCCTCTTGGATATTAACCACGACAGCACTGTGCATTTGGAAAATTCACCGGAGTTTTTGATACATTTTCAAGGCATCTCTCATGAAAATCTCATAGGACGTCGTTTTCTTACATATTAGACATCTGCAGACTGCAGCTCAACAACGCGTTTAACTCTACAAAAATAATAATAACTGAACTGATGTAATCTTTCTTCCAACAGCAGTGAAATACTAAGCTTATTACAGTAGAGCACAGTCACAGTAATCATATCACTAGTACAGAATTATCTTCTTTGCTAAAATAACAGTACACTGTGTCCACGATAAAGTAGAACACTAGACTTTGTTAAATATCTTGTTCAATTGTAGTATAATAGGTACTAAATTTGGTGCTCATGAACTTCAGTCTATTCTATCTATACCCTGCACATTTTATTACAATTGATGCAACGGTTACGAGGATATACCCCTATGAAATTGGGTGGTTCAGGAACCAAGTTACCAACACGTAAAACGCATCGACAGATGCGTGCGCGCTGATAATCCTGACTCAGCACCAGTTCTTCGACAGCATTGATATTTTGTTTGCGTTCGTAACGCCCGATCTCGTGGTTTCCTTGCAACTGATCCGGTTGTGGCAATCTTTTTTAACAGCTTGATGACACCAGCTAGGGACCAATTTTTCATTGGAAATTTTGTAATGAGTCTCCTTACGCCATACCCCTTCGTCTCTCTCAACTCCTTAAAATCTTGTCCTCTGCACTGAAAACCATTTCTTTTCAACCAACTACTGTTCTTAAAATAGGTCTCGTAGTGTAACTGTTTCCGAAAATGACGCTTATAAACAACAGCCTATCCCTGCGGTAGCCAGAAAAATGACGTCATTCTATGCGTTTTACGTGTTGGTAACTTGGTTCCTGAACCACCCAATTTCATAAGGGTATATCCTCGTAACCGTTGCATCAATTGTAATAAAATTTGCAGGGTTTAGATAGAATAGACTGAAGTTCATGTGCACCAAATTTAGTACCTATAATACTACAATTGACCAAGATATTTCACAAAGTCTAGTGTTCTACTTTATCGTGGACACAGTGTATATTTGCTTTGACGAAGCACTGGCTCCAAATTAGACAAGAATAATTATATTGCAAACAGGTTATTAAACATTTTTTGCGTGAAAACGATAATGGCACTCATACGTTGTATGCTAATTAAGATAACAGCACGAATAATTAAACAGGAGATAAATATATAATTACGACTGTCACAATATTATACAAAACTTCATATTTAGCACGGCATCAAATGCAAGTCTGGACTTTAGGAAACACCCATCATTTATGAACACGCATGATCTCAGTGTTTTAAATGGACTCGACTGCGAAAGAAGGTAAAGTATCTTCCATCATTTACCATATTTTTTATGAAAAATTAATTTAATGAACGAACTGAAAAGGCTAGCCAGATACAACTGCATGTCTTTACTCTCTTAACGCAAATATAAAATTGTTCAGTACGGTACGTGTAGACAGGGCCGGTGTGATGCGAGATGTTGTCCGGGGTGTAGATGTGTCCGAAAAATATTGTCATTGGTTCATGTGACCAATTACATCAGATAGCAACTGTCAGGCTAAACTATTAATACGAATGCGAGATCGTGTCCGGGAAAAACATAAAATAGGAATGATCAGTGTTACCACTCTAAATTTTCGAAAAACCATAGGCAATAGCTACAAAAAACATAGAAAAACACAGACACGTACGTATTTCAAGGAATACGTACGTGTTTGGAATTAGTTAAAATTAGTAATGAAACACAACAGTACTACTGTAGGTAACACATTTGCTACATAAATTACTCACCAGAAATAAAAAAACACGTACCTCTCACAAATATTATGCTGCAATTAAGCGTAGGATGATTGTATGATTATTGGATCAATGCAACAGTTGTTGAAAAGATGCGTCTTCATCGAAGTTTTCTAGTTCACCTTTATTTTTCTGCACTGTCTTTACCAGTTTCTCGCAGTTGCGCCCTTCTTTCACATCTTTAACGACAGATTTGTGAGGTTTCCACGTGTAACAGCAAGCTCTTTGATATTTGATTGCTTCTTCGATCTGCAATTAGTATCTTCGCTCTTCTTCTTCTCTCCTCTCTCCTCCGTCAGGCGTGCGCCAACGATGAGTCCTTAACATGACGTCTCCAAATCGTTATGTCTCTGATTTTATCCAAGGCATTCCTCATATCCATGTTTTGTGCCATCAGATCATCCATTATATTGTCCATACATCAGGTCTTTCTTTGTTTTCCCAAGCTTCGTGTTCCCTCCGCATGTCCGTACAGAGCCGCGGCTGGAAGCCCTTGTCGTCCATTCTCTATGATTCTCATCACTTGCCCGAACCATTTGAGCCTTCTTTTCCTCATCTTATCCACCACTGTCTCCCTCTGTCCCACCTCCCCTCGGGTAACTTCATTTCGGATCTTGTCTCTCCTACTTCTGCCCAGTATTGCGACACTGTAGTCTCTTCGCTACATCGTCGCAATGTGGTCTGTCTGCTTTGTTTTCACAAGATTCAATCAGAGAAAACTTTCCACACTAGATGAAGAGTGGAGCAAATTCAAAATAATAAATTAATAATAATTTCAGTGTTATTTTAGTTCCAGACTTAATTTCTATTCCTGTACTTATTCTATTCCACTGTCGTCATTTTTGTTCTAGTTTTAGTTCCTCTTTATAAATAAAGTTTGTTCTTGTTCTAGTTCCACTTCCTATTTAGAAATAATTTTAGTTCCAGTTCAAGTTCCCGAAAATTTATATTTCCAGTTCCACTTCCACTTCCAGTTCTCAGAGAAATGTCTAACATGAACGATTAATGTCTATCAGACTATCACACAAAAGACTGTCTTGACCTCTTTATGAGATTAGTATTTTAGGGACAATGTGAATCATAGTGAATGCCGTCATTCCGCCTAGATATTAAAAATAAGAAAATATGTATTTTTTTCTATTCCGTTCTCGTCCCAGAAAAATATTGCAATTTTTATTCCGATTCTATTATCGTTCCAGACTTATTTTTTTATTCCAGTTTTCGTTCCGTGGAACTAATTTAAAATAATTATTATTCCTATTCTATTCTCAGGAGCTAAAATAACTCTGGGAGCAATGCCAGAATCTGACACATTAATTTGGACAGAAGACCGTATTTTGGCTGGTTTTAGTGAAATGCCGAGTGTTAAGTTCCTATTTAATAAAAATACCTTAAATAAATGTAAGGAATGCTCTAGGGATTGCTGAAAAAGTTCCCTTTTTAGCACGTAAAAACTTCTATGAAAGAAAAAGATAGATTTTGGACAAATAGGCTACACATTTTTACATGGGTTCAGGAAGGGAAGAGGGACAAGAGATGCAGTGGCAGCGCTAAGAGTAATAGCGGAAAGAAGCATACAGCATGGACAGGACATATACATCTGTTTCGTCGACTATGAAAAAGCTTTTGACAGAGTGGACTGGAAGAAATTGATGAGAATACTGAGACGAATAGGAGTGGACTGGAGAGAAAGAAGACTGATAGGCAATCTATACATGGGACAAAGAGTAAAGATAAGAATCGATGGAGAATACTCAGAACCCGGAAAAATAGGAAGAGGAGTGAGGCAAGGATGCCCACTATCACCAATTCTATTCAACATCTACATAGAAGAAATTGTTAGAGAAACGTTGGAGGAACTGGAAGAGGGGGTAAAAGTGGGTGGGAAAATGGTGAAAGCATTGAGATTTGCAGACGATCAAGCGATGATGGCAGGCAGTCAGGAAGGTCTACAACTAATGATGGACCGCTTAAACAGCATATCAATGGACTATGACATGAAAATAAACATAAAGAAAACAAAGGTCATGAAGATGAGTAAGAGAGGGGAGGAAACAATAAACATCACATTAAATGGGGAAGAAATAGAACAGGTGAAGAAGTTCTGCTATCTGGGAAGTGTGGTTACAGAGGATGCAAGGTGCCATGTGGAAGTGAAAAGAAGAATAGCTATGGGAAAAGATGCATTCTACAAAAGAGGGGAGCTCCTCAGAGGCGGTCTAAACAGGAAGCTGAAGAAGAGAATGGTAAAGACACTAGTGTGGAGTGTTGTCCTATACGGCTCTGAGACATGGACAATGAGGCAAGAAGACATAAAACGACTGGAGGCCTTTGAGATGTGGATATGGCGCAGAATGGAGAAAATCAGCTGGGTGGAGCGAAGAACGAATGAGAAAATCTTACAGCTGGTGGAAGAAAGAAGATCACTGATAGGCACTATACGGGAGCGGCAGAAGAAATGGATAGGACACATCTTAACCCTCAGAGGCTAACCTATAAAAAAATCACACATTGGATAACCTGGGGTGAATTTTTCACCCCACACTATTTGAGGCATGTGATATAAAATTAAACCATGTTCGATCAACAATGGTAATTGTACCAAGTTCAACATAAAACTGTAAAACTAGGAAACCTAACTAAAGTCAACTATCAGCCCAATCATCGAGTCTACAGTCATCTACACACAAGTAACGCTTTAGCAGTAGATAACCGTCGAGACATCTTTCACACAAATAACCAATAAAACTGGCCATGGTATGACCTCAGTCACGTGACCATTCATCCCAAATAAGTAAGACAAAATGTATGGAATTAAGCAAAAGTCATCTATGAACAGATACACAAAGGCGCACGGCATAACTCCAAAGCTGTAAAAAAATTCAGCGCAAATACTGACAGTGGGGTGAAAAATTCACCCCAGGTTAGCCTCTGAGGGTTAAGGAGCGACACCCTACTAAGAGACATCATTGAGGGAAGAATGGAGGGGGAAAAGATGAGAGGTAGGCCAAGAACAATGCTACTGGACTGGATGTTGGCGGAGGAGGGATACAGCGGACTGAAAAGAGAAGCAGAGAACAGAGAAAAATGGCGTCGTTGGACATATGAACCTGCCTGAGGGCAGAGAACGTGAAGAAGAAGGCTACACATAGACCTACACATAGACGAGACACAAAAAACATAGATCTTGGAGGAAAAACATAGGAGTGGTAACACTGGGAATGATAATTATGATACGAGATCACGCGAGTTTTATATTTAGAAACAAATTCCCCATGGTCGAAACTTAGTTGCAAGTGCTGCGTTAGGCCTACGTACTACGTAGCACTTACAATCGTTCAGGTCCTATGTAATAAAGTTAGAATCCTTATCAATATACAGACTATGATAAGGATTCTAAGTTTGCTTACATAGGACCTGGAACTATTGTAAGCGATGCGTAGGCCTAACGTAGCACTCGCAACAAAAATTTCGACCATGGGGAATTTGTCTCTAAAAATAAAACTCGCATCATCGCTGCCTCAGCTGCATGCACAAGCATCGTGCGTTACAAATACAATAATGCTTTAACTGCTCAAACTTCTTTGCTTTTCTTTCGCGTCTTTCCTGATAAAAGTATTGTCTCCCATGTCATTTTCATGTTTCGTTAATACGATACTTGAAACGTTGACACAATACCGGTACTTCAAAAGTCGTACTGTCAGCCTATGACCCGGACATTATTTCACACGGACAATATCTCGCATGTGTCGTGCCAGATTCTGTCTTGACAACAGAAATGGGCGGAGTCGGACACATCTCCACCCCGGACAAGATATCGCACCACACCGGCCCTAGCCCAAATGGTGCCCCAGGCAAAGCACACATATGGCGCCCTCTGAACCCCACTCCACGGTCCACCCCAGGTCGCAACCCAATGATGAACCAACCATTACATTGAGTTATTTATTATTATTTTTTAGAACACTCAACCCTGGATAATTTTAATTTTTTGGGAATGGCAAAGAGCAAAAACACTTCGAATTACCCAAAAATTCGAAATACCGATAAAAGAAATTGATATTATATTAAAAACATTATTTGTGAAGTAATCAGAAATTCTTTTTCTCCATGTAGTTTTTCTCCATAAGGTTTCAGTTTATCAAAACACAATAAAGTTGAAAGTAATTTAAGCAACTGCCTGCAATATTAGTATATTACAAACTAATTACTAGCTTATGACTGGGCATAATAGGCTACTAACAGCTAAAGTCTTTTCAGTTTGATTGAAATAGTTGGAAAGCCATCCTTTTGGTTTTTTGATACTAACTTCTGTTTCCTGTTTTTTTCTTATGCTTTGAGCACCCGATAACTTCTGACATTTCATATGGTTTGACATCATTTTTAAAATTGCATTTTTTATCAGATCTACTCTATATTTGATTTAGATAAAATTAAGAAAATTGTTATTAAAATGTAAATGTACAGATTTTATTTTACAGATAATTGACTTCTTAATGCAACTGTGATGTCTGCTCAGACATCACAGTTGAATGAATGAATGAATGAATGAATGCTCAACAGTCAACAAATAAAGATAGACCGGTAAAGTCGTAGTTTACGTTGCTAAATTATTTGATGGTGTCACTGTAAAATGGAAGCTGGATTGATGAAAGAAATTGTTTCCCTAAATCGAAGTGGGATTGATGAAAACGTTCCTGTGTTCAAAATTGAAGTTGGATTGATCGAAATAATTTTTCCCGTAAATAGAAGCTGGATGGATAAATTAAGTTTTGGATTCAATAGAAACTGGATTGATGAAAATAATTGTTTCCGTAATTAGAGCTGGATCCATGAGAATATATCTTTGCTTAAATAAAAGTTCCATTGATGAAAAATATTTCTTTCATGAAATAGAAGTTGGATTGATAAAAGTAATTTTTTCAAATTAAATAGAAGCTGGATTTATGAAAAAATTTCTTAATGAAATGGAAGGTGGATTGATGATAGTTAACATGCACATAGGTAGACTTCTTACTTACCAACGTCAAGTACGGCATTGAAGACATTAGAATAATTTAGCAACGTAAACTACGACTTTACCGATAGACCTATATGCAATATTTCATCAATTGCTGGCATTTTCAGCATCAGATTAAGAGTCGGTCAGGTCCATTACAGACACAAATTACAGACTAGGCCTACAGACACGCGTGAAATAACTGAATTTTAATGGTTAAAAAATTGTGTGGTGTTTGGAATTGAATTCGGCCTATCTTTATTTGTTATTTGCGCGCTATATTGAAAAGATGCAATGAAAATTAATTAATAATTAGTTTAAATAATTTGTTCCATAAGCAAAAGTTTTGAATTCAGATTAAACTGGTCATTGTAGGTTTATTTGAGAAAATGGCTATAAATGTAAAACATAAAGCTGTCAATACACACATTTTTACTGAAAATGGCGCCCCCTAGATTTTGGCGCCCCAGGCAACTGCCTGCTTTGCCTGTGCCTAAGGCCGGCCCTGCGTGTAGACCTGTTTCTAGGAAGTCTGTTGTATGGCTGATTTTCTATCAACATTGATTTCTCCAGCTGTTATCTATAATAATTTTTGTCTACGATTCAACTAAATTATGATTTTTACGAAGATTTCACTTAGAACGACCATCGAATGATGCTCCTCGCATCATGACACGACACCATAGAAGTATGAGATAAGATTAGGTGCAACTGCTGTGCCACTTTATTTTAAAACTTATTTCATCGTTCAGGAAAGGCGCTCCTAAATATCCAGACACAAGCATGCCCAATAAATACATACATGCATACACACATACACATACACATACTGTTGTAGTTTTCCTTGATTTGTGAAAGATGCCGTCCGGACTATATTGATACTAACGTATGTAAATCATTGCGGTGTCGCCGCGAAGAGCTGCTGCACATATCACATGATTCAGCCTTGTGCTGAGGCAGATCAGTAAATAATTGTTAAACTGTAATTTATGTGACTTCACAGGACACATTTATTGTAGCACCCATGTGAAAAGCTAATCTGTCTGTCATTACTTAATTGCTCAGAAATTAGTTTAATTTACTGATTTGCTTAGTTAGGCAATTAACTCTTCGTCGGGCGGGGAAAAACTATAGGCCTATACAACTAAGGACGTGGGGTCAATTTTGATCCCATAGTAATTATCATGTAATTTTAATAAAACATGCACATAAATTGCATGAGAATGTCTTTATTATTTCCAACATTCACTGAAATGTCAATGTTTGTTTTACTTCCTCATGACATCAGGTCGTAACGTGACGTCATGGAATGACGTCACTTCATAATGTCATGATGCCACGTACAAACATTATGCTTGTAATACTGTTCTTACTCTAATGTATCATGTATCCCTCATGAAATGACGCTAGAATGAACACAGGAACTGCTAGGAGCCTAGGAAAGTATTTCATCAGATGAAAATACGTTTAGGGACGTCGTATGACAGCCAAGGTCTTTGACGTCTTCCCTCTGTTGTTTATCTCGTTGTTGTTGTCTGTTGTAGTTTTCCTTGATTTGTGAAAGATGCCGTCCGGACTATACGTCTGATAGGCATCTTTCAAATTGTCCTTGATTTGAAGAATTGTAGTCTGGCAGGCATCTTTCCAGTTGTTATCCTTCCTCATCTCTCTCAATTTGGAGTTCCTCAAGGATCTATACTGGGTCCCCTGTTGTTTTTGATGTATATTATTGACCTTCCTAATACATCCTCTACCCTCAATTTTGTACTGTTTGCAGATGATTCCAATGTCTTCTTCTCACACAAATCTTATGATGAAGAAGTATTTCGAATCCTTAACCAAGAACTCTTACTAGTGTCAGACTGGTTCAAAGCAAATAAATTATCTCTTAATTTGGCAAAAACTAATTATATTCTCTTCTGCTCTCATAGGAAATCAACCCCACAACAGTGCCGCAATATCCAGTAGGTTGCAGAACAGCACTCCCGGCCAACGTCTGGTTGAGAACTTCGTGCTGAATGTTTCTATCATCTAGTCAACACAATTAACTCCAACTTTTGTCCATTTGTATAAGTTTATAACCTCCGGTAGTTTCCTTGGCCGAAGGTCCCACTGGAGATGTGTTTCTTACATTTGGTGGATCATTTTAACAGTCTTTTTGTGAAGTGAAACTCCCCTGAACAGTTTTTCTTCTGCAGCTTTAGTCGCAATTTCATATTAATTGTTTGCCTTTCTTCAAAAACTTGTTCAAGAGTCTTGACCTTTGCTCTGTATTGCGTTCCTGCAGATCCAAGCTTAATTCTGACAATTCTGGAGGGATCTCAAATCAGTCCAAGATCTAGCAAAAATTCCAAAGCAGTAGGCCTCATTTTTCGTGGTAAACCTTCATATGGAAATTTATCTTTTTTATCTCTGGTAGGATCAAGTTTTGCTTCTTCAAAGTGCTGCACCAAAACTTCGTAGTTTGTCCAGACCACTAAAACTGAACGATAACCGGAGGTCACCCCTCGCGTGCTAAGAATTCGTCCAATTTTTAACTAGTCGACTTCAACTAAATTTGCACATCATAATGCAATTCTCTGCTGTGCTTTGGTGAAGCATGCTAGACTAGAGGACATAAAATTTTATCGATGAATGCTTTAAATCTGTTGATTCCTGAGACTTCCTTTACGGCATTACCTACGGACAGTTCGAGCCTGTGATTTGCATAATGCCAAACTAGTGATTTTCCCGTATTTTCTCACATATGCTGCACTTTTTGTGACGAAATCTATAAATTTCTGATGCTAAACATAACAAATTGGACCTAAAACGGCCGCCTTTATTATGAATAATGCATTGACCAAGAACAAAGGCATTTTTAATCAACTGCCAAATGGCGCCAAAAGTAAATTAAGCAATTGTATTCTGACTTGGAGCCGTGACATCGTTAATTTTTACTTATTAGGCCTAAAGTCACACCGTGTCTGCGCTGACGTAACGTCGTAAACGGAGTGTAAAGTATTTGTCAGTGCGATATTTTATGAACACAATAATTATGACTGTGAATTGGGGCCGTGAATTCGCCGTGAATTTGGCAATTTTTAAAAAGTATGCCGTGATTGTTTCACTTTTTCACCGTGATTTTCGTCTATCCCCAACTATTACCCTGGAGTATTTTACTAGACCTATGATATGAACGATTAACAGACAACTAGAAAAATATGAATGTGCGCAGTCTTTAAGCTTTGCCTCCGGGCGCAGAAGCCCCTCGTTACGCCACTGCAAACGTAAGAGTTGTTTAAATAACTTTCGATTGATGTATTAAAACAGAAAAAGAAAATAATTCATTTTAAACCTTCTCATTTAACCAGTTTCTTATATTAAAGAACATTATTATAAATAAATCTTTAAATTTTTCATGTAATAGTGAATGTGTTTTTCCAACGTCGTCTATTACCAATGGTTACCCTGATGTAGGCCTACTTGTTGTTGCTTACGTCGTGTTTACTCATAATGGCTGCATGAACTTACACTGCCTGACTCATTTATTTGGTTAGCATTAGGATTTGTGTCTGCATGATACAATGCAAATGATTTTGTTACTAAGATATATCTATGCCGACAGAGAAATGACTGACTAAAAGTAGATTTTTATCGTTGAGCAGACGTGTTTGTCAGTGGCGTATTGTCCCATGCGCAGCGGCAATAAAGTATAGCTTGCTCGCAAGCGCGGGACCGACAGGTCTCCACGCCTTGGAATTGATGCCACACCAATTGAAGTCGTCGTCTTAGGACATGCTATAATGGGATTTAAATGAATCGAATAGGCTACGATATGTATGCGAACTGACATGCTTACTGTCAGAAATGCCTTGTTGTTCGCCTCGATAAAGAACCCAGTAGGTATAATATGCTGCTATTATAATTGTGACGACGACAGCAACAATAAAATTAAACTATGGTTGTATTGTATTGTATTTTGTATTTGAACACTTGTTATAGCGCCCCTACCAGATTTCCCATTCAGAGGCGCTCCCGACTACTGCGCGAACGCTGAATCGGAGTTTCACGCCGAAGCGCATGAGCAATTGCGAGTGAAGGACTTGCCCAGGGTCCCTACGCGGCGACTTTGAGGTGGATTCGAACCCGCAACCCTCCAGCTGCAAGGCACCGAACATACCCCCCAAACCACCGCGCCCCAGTTGTATTGTGATGTGTTGTATTGTGTGTTGTATTGTACTCCACGTTTATAATGCGACCGAGCCACCCGCAGTAAAGATCCGAGAAATTAATCTCTGATAAACCGACCCGACCGGGAAGCGAACCCGGGGCGCCGGCGTGACGAGCAGGCTACCAACCCACTCGGCCACTCAGGATCCTTGGTGCTGATGATACTTTGGTATAAAACGTTGAACTGACAAGAAAGATGATGTAACTCAGGAGGGAATTATTAAACTATTTGTATTTCAGCACGATGGAATATGCGGAAAAATCAACGCAACAAATGACATCGGAAATAATTGTTTCTGAATGCAAGCTTCTCCCAAAGTCGTTTGATGCTCTTTATGATCGCTTCGATATCCAAAGTGAGTATGTCATATATTGTGGCAGCGTCATGGAGTTCTATATACGACCGTTGAACAGATGCATCGACGACATTGATGTATTGGCCTTTAGAGCAGATGAGTTGGCCATCACCGAAGACATTTCAGTATTGCCTCTTGATGTGAGTGAATTAAGCGATGCGATCAATTGTTACAAGATTGAGTCAGAACTCAGGTATCCAGGTTTTGTTCGACTTCGTTATTTGGGAAACATGAACTATAATTGGAAATGTAAAACCTATGAATTTAGACATACAACTTCCCCAAATATATACCGTAAGTTTGATGCGGCTGGTGAAGCAACTAAAATGGACCTAGAGCATAATGTACGATTTGGTATTCGATCACATTCAGTGAGAGGTCCAGCAATTAAGATGCAGTTTAACACGAAAAATGCTTCGCAAGATCTCGTCGAATGCATATGGTGTCCTCAGTGGCCTAAAGAAGCCCAACGTTGGCCTAAACGACCTAGAGATTACGGATGGCCAACAAATGCTGATGTTTCGAAAGTTGTGCAACAAGGTTGTCATGTTGTATACGTTCAGCATCGTGCTTGCAGGAATAATGAACTACAGTGGAGATATTCATTTTCAGTTGCAGAAATAACTTTACTTCATAGTTGGACTCAAATTCAGCAGATTGTTTATAATTTGCTGAAATTCTTCGCAAAGAGAGAATTAATACAAAAGAATTGTCCAAAGGAGAATGAGGTTCTCTGTACGTATCATGTAAAGACGCTGATGTTATGGACGTGTGAAGAGATGTCACCTCAATGGTGGAATTCCTCTTCTGTTATTGAAATCTGCTGTGAGTTGTTACGAAAGCTTTTAGAATGGCTAAAGAGGAGATACTGTCCGAACTATTTTCATCCCTGAAGCAAACTTATTGCATTATCTTCGGAGCTCCACAATGTTTGACCTGCTTTGAGAGGCGACTATATATATTCTGCAATCCTGACATATTTTGTAATTGGTTGGTATGTAACTATATACAACCAAAAGCATCAGATATTGAAAACGCAGAATTAAAATCTCTTATCGTCTGCGGTATGTTCTCTCTGATTGAATATCGAAAAGCGATGATAGTAATATCTTTGGATTTTGTATTTGCGCTCGGATTTACATTTTGCAATGATTACACTCGTGGAATGATTAACTCTGAAGATATATGCCCATCAGCAATGCGATTCTGTTTAAGTTACACGTGCTTCTCAAGAAAGTATCAGTTGTTAATAAATGAAACTATGTCTATTGCACCAATACCAGACAATGTTAGCTGCTTCACGTACTTTGATGCGACACTTCATATTTTACATTTGATGTATCTTTTAGGCTGTGAAAGAATAACATGGCATAGCGAGCAATTTGTTAAATTTGTAGAGGGAATTTATTTGAAACCTAAAATCGTAAGGTGTCAGTATCACATATATCCTAGACCATCCACAGCAGAAAGAAGTCGGATTCAATTTTTGAAAGCACAAGAATCTATGCTAAATTTAACTGGATTTAATAGACCTCCTGAATTTCAACTATTCTCTGTCATATCAAGAGAGTTTCTTAAAAATGCTCTAACTTGTGACAATTCTAAATCCAACGGCATTACTCCTGCAGCTTTGATATATCTGGCTGCTCTCCATTTTGCAACATCAGAAAACGAAAAAGTAATAGACCTCTGCTCAGCAGTCTTGATGGAGCAAAAGACCTACGTGGAAAATGAAACATTGAATGCAAGTTGTTTGTTCTTTATTGACGATGTTGTCAGAAGCGTTGGATTTTGTCTATTGTGCAAGAAGTTGAGTGACAAGATAGTATATAAAAGGAAACATATTTTTCTCGATCTACGTCTTGCACCAAAGGTGTTTGCTTACTATTTGACAATGATATCCGCCGAAAGAATATTTAAACAATTGCGGTTGAATCTTTATCTACCAACTTCAGCATTTCCTTTAGACCATTTTTTATTGGTTATAATAAAGCGAAAATCGAGTTCTCCGATGCGTTCAAGTATTTGTTTCAATGCCAGGCAATGCGTTTATCGCAGAACCGATTCATTGACAGCAAATGTGAGTTTAAATGTGAGTCCTGTGATGGCTAAAGAAACACTGATTGATATTTTAACGGACTATGCCTTAGAAAATATTATATCATTCTACAGTGCGATTCGCAAAGACTTTGACATCCAGTGCAACACAGTGGACTGCTATCGTGCTTTGCACTTTTACAAGTGTCGCCAATACGATGAAGTATTGCATTTATGTGATCGAATTCTCGGTGAGCCTGATCTGCAGAGCGATTTGAAGCTGTTTGCATTTGCGAATGTTTTGTTGTTGCCACCACTTGACTCGTTTTTCGATGGTGACATACAATCATTGCTTGGTTTTCACACACTGTTTTGGTATCTATGTCCTCTAAATGAAGAAATACGAAAAGTTGAGGTAACTTCCGACTCAACGTTTACACATAGTTTTGCCCGACAGATATACTATGCAAAGAAATTAATATCAGACTCTCTGAATTGGCATTTCTCTATCAAGTGTCACTATTTTCTTGGAAGACATTTTATCGCAAGGTATTTGAAACTCAGATGTCGTGTCGATTGTAATTATCCGTTTAGAGAATCAATGTATGAATTTGCTGTCATGAACAGTAATTTTCAGTTTGAAACCATTATTCGCCGGTTTCTTCTGCAAAAACTTCAAAATCCTGAGAAGAAATCTAAACTTTAATCAAATTTATATCCACTGGCCAGAATTTGCAACTACTGGAGCTGTAATTAACTTTTAAAGTATCTGTCGGAGATGGTATAAAAATATCTCAAGTCGTTAAAAATGGAGGAAAGCCAAAACCTGGTGAAAGCATCATTAGGCACTTGAGTAGTGTCCTAGGTAAGTTCTGGATAAATTATCACCCAGTGTCCTTGTAACGTAAACTAACGCAATGTTTCGCTCTATGTATAACCGCTTCTGTGACAACGGTGTCAGTTTCTGATTTAGGAACCTATGTGGTTTTTATACTCATACCTAGTATGTAACCCAGAATATAGTGAATTGTATATGGATATTTGTAAAAGTAAGATATTCGAGAACCTTGAAAGCTTTGTGGAGACCATCGCTGGAGGGAAAGACATCTAGAAGCAGCTACCGTGGGTTGCAACTATTATTTTCACAACCGTTTTCTTCCAGTGTAGGCATAGTCTTGTTTCACCTTCTGATTTAGACATCTTTTATTGTCAACAATGATTGCTTTGTATATTTTATACAATTTTTGCAGGTGTTTGAATCCTTTGTGTGATTATTAATTATTTGCTTTTATTTTCCAGCCATTTATTGGCAACCGCCTAACCTTCAGTTGTGTACCTCTTCATGTTTGCAACAATTTTCTTCATAATAAACAATGCTACATTGTTTAACTGTATTTAAACTTATGTTCGGTTGAACAGTGTTGAGACTATTTAATATAGGCCTATAATACTCGTGACTTTTCATGTTACCATTGTCAAATGAGATGGAGTCGACTTCTTATGATTTTAGCAACTCGATTTCGAATTTAGCTTTACGCGTAGTGGAATTTGATGTCCAATAATAACACAGCAGGCTTAATCTCTTTCCCGGTAGAATAGATCTGAAAATGACGCTATCGTATTTGCCAACAATTTCCATTTCACGACATTTCTTGCTGGCATAAATGATGATTGTTCAAGCCGAAAGTTCTAAATCTTCGAGTGCCATTCAGTTTGAACAAAATGACGTGGTTGCGCAAAGACCAGATAAGGAAGAAGAGAGGAAGGACTTAGCGCCCCGCCTAAGGGCAATTCACTGCTATACAGACTTAACTATAACCCATCTCTTCAATATTTCGATTCTTTCGTCATATGTACCACCTCAGTGGAAAATAAGCACCATTACGCCAGTACCTAAGGTTACTCACTAGGGTGGTTCATGGTCACATGGTAAAATATGAAGTTCAAGCTAGCGTCCAAGATACCCTCTCAGTTTTTTACACCTATTAATAGTATCATTCTGGAAAAATTTCAGCTTCCTACTCCAATTGTAAGACGGTGCTCACGGACCCTCCCCCTGTACCCCCTTTACCGTATAGTGAGATCGGTTAGAAAATACGCATAACGTCTTGAAATCTTAAATTATGATAAGATTATTAATTTACCAATATACACAGACAGTAGTTATATCATGTTAGCAATATTATTTGCTGCAAGGAAACATATAAACAAGCAACAACTCTCAAATGATGGCCCAAGAAGTATGTGTCGCAGAACTTCATTTCTTCAGCAATGCATGTATAGAAGAATTCTTCGTAGTATAAGTGGGAACAGCCGTTCTGTTTGCCTCAAAAACTTGCAGGAAAAAGGCAACAACTTTCCTCATCATGTGGAGGAGGCTGCTGAATTCTTCAAAGAGCTTGACACCGTGTTCGACTGACACGCAATGCTCCGATCCATTTCGTTCCATGTTGAATGTTGTTATTCTGCGTTCTAACGCCTGGTCTGCGTTCTCACGTCTGGTGGAAGGGTGAGAAATGAAACACCTGTTTCAGGGACTGGAGTAGCTTTGCTTTTTGTAACAAAATTGCTTCTTTGTAGCAAAATCTCTTAAGCTTGCTACCTCATGAAGTCTGTTTACCCTACCGTTCAATGGACTCATTGGACAATCTGTACAATCTGCATCTTCTGCCATTTCCTTCCAGACTCATTGTTGAGGCAGGTAATGGTGGATTCACGGAAATTTTCTGTTTCAGAATTTGGCTCCAGACTTTGCAGTTTGTCATATGTCACATTTCAAAAGCAGCCTTAAAACTCTTGAATACTGGCATGTTTAGATAACTTAAACGCTCAAAAGTGAAATCTATAGCTAAGATCAGTTCCATGAAAGGGTGACATCAAGCCAATCGCAGGAGCTCTCGACCAATTATATTTTTCAGAAGAACACATGCTCCATTCAAGCGACCAGTGTTCACAGAAGTAGTGTCAAAGCTCATGACTTGAACTTTTTCAGTCAACTTCCATGCTTCCAGCAGATCATAAATAGACTTGGCTTCATTAAGTCCTCTTCCAGAGGCCAACTTTAGAATTCCTAGCAGGTTATCTTTGTCACCTTCAGAAACCAGCACTGATAAGCGGCTAAGTGCTTTCAAAAATCTCGGAAAGCAGTTTACCAACCCTGTTAACCACCTAGGGACAATCTGGTATAGATTCGCCTATTACGGAATCAGCATGTTCATTTTTAGCTTTGTATGTATGTATGTATGTATTTATGTATGTATTTATGTATGTATTTATGTATGTATTTATATATATATATATAATATTTGTACATATATACATATATTGTTTGTATGTATATATCAATGTATGAAATGCTGCAGAATGCAGATGAAATGCAATCAAAGATATGAATTCTGGAATTATGTGTTTAATAAACAGTACCGTTTGTACATATATCAACGAAAATAAATTTCAGTACAATATCTGGTAATGAACAGGAAGTAGACAGCAAAATCTGTAATAAGAACTGTCCAATGAGTCCTAAATATAAAAGTTAGTAAGAGAACATAACTGCATAATTCCATAAGAAAGTTACCAAGATGATCACAGTTTGTAACACATTCATTTTGCTTTTACATGACGATTACAATGGTGTAAGTTAATGTCATTGAGCACCGTCTTCCAGTTGGAGTAAGAAGCTGAAATTTTGCCAGGATAATACAAATAACAAGTGTAAAAAATGTAAAGGGTATCTTGGCCTCTAGCTTGACTTTTTTGTTTTTGGACCACCCTATTACTCACCCGTCCGATGTCGCAGATTTTCGCCCTATATCAGTCTATGCCGTCTCCTTGAGAAATTTATTGTGCGCCGTTTTCTATCCTTTTTGACATAACCACACCAAAACCAGGACTTCTTGGATCAATATGCATTCCGTCCAACTGGTTCTACCACGGCAGCCCTAATTGCATTAACCCAGAACCTATTGGAACTTCTTAACGAAAACCACTATGTTCATCTGATTGCACTTGATTTCACCAAAGCTTTCGATACAGTCAGGCATTCATATCTTACAGAACAACTCGCCAGATTGCCCATCCCCGACTGTATTTATAACTGGATAATAATTATTGCCTTTTTAGACAACCGTAAACAATACTAAACATGGAACCAAATTCAATGGCTTAATTTCCGCAATTATTAGCATCACTGCCAGCATAGTTCAGGGATCGGGTTTGGGACCAGTTAACTTTATAACAGCTATATCAAAACTCAAGCCGGTCTACCCTTCAAACAGGTTAATCAAAATTAACATGCTGATTAGGGTGGTCCAAAAACAAAAAAGTCAAGCTAGAGGCCAAGATACCCCCTACATTTTTTACACTTGTTATTTGTATTATCCTGGCAAAATTTCAGCTTCCTACTCCAACTGGAAGACGGTGCTCAATGACATTAACTTACACCATTGTAATCGTCATGTAAAAGCAAAATGAATGTGTTACAAACTGTGATCATCTTGGTAACTTTCTTATGGAATTATGCAGTTATGTTCTCTTACTAACTTTTATATTTAGGACTCATTGGACAGTTCTTATTACAGATTTTGCTGTCTACTTCCTGTTCATTACCAGATATTGTACTGACATTTATTTTCGTTGATATATGTACAAACGGTACTGTTTATTAAACACATAATTCCAGAATTCATATCTTTGATTGCATTTCATCTGCATTCTGCAGCATTTCATACATTGATATATACATACAAACAATATATGTATATATGTACAAATATTATATATATATATAAATACATACATAAATACATACATAAATACATACATAAATACATACATACATACATACAAAGCTAAAACTGAACATGCTGATTCCGTAATAGGCGAATCTATACCAGATTGTCCCTTGGTGGTTAACAGGGTTGGTAAACTGCTTTCCGAGATTTTTGAAAGCACTTAACCGCTTATCAGTGCTGGTTTCTGAAGGTGACAAAGATAACCTGCTAGGAATTCTAAAGTTGGCCTCTGGAAGAGGACTTAATGAAGCCAAGTCTATTTATGATCTGCTGGAAGCATGGAAGTTGACTGAAAAAGTTCAAGTCATGAGCTTTGACACTACTTCTGTGAACACTGGTCGCTTGAATGGAGCATGTGTTCTTCTGAAAAATATAATTGGTCGAGAGCTCCTGCGATTGGCTTGATGTCACCCTTTCATGGAACTGATCTTAGCTATAGATTTCACTTTTGAGCGTTTAAGTTATCTAAACATGCCAGTATTCAAGAGTTTTAAGGCTGCTTTTGAAATGTGACATATGACAAACTGCAAAGTCTGGAGCCAAATTCTGAAACAGAAAATTTCCGTGAATCCACCATTACCTGCCTCAACAATGAGTCTGGAAGGAAATGGCAGAAGATGCAGATTGTACAGATTGTCCAATGAGTCCATTGAACGGTAGGGTAAACAGACTTCATGAGGTAGCAAGCTTAAGAGATTTTGCTACAAAGAAGCAATTTTGTTACAAAAAGCAAAGCTACTCCAGTCCCTGAAACAGGTGTTTCATTTCTCACCCTTCCACCAGACGTGAGAACGCAGACCAGGCGTTAGAACGCAGAATAACAACATTCAACATGGAACGAAATGGATCGGAGCATTGCGTGTCAGTCGAACACGGTGTCAAGCTCTTTGAAGAATTCAGCAGCCTCCTCCACATGATGAGGAAAGTTGTTGCCTTTTTCCTGCAAGTTTTTGAGGCAAACAGAACGGCTGTTCCCACTTATACTACGAAGAATTCTTCTATACATGCATTGCTGAAGAAATGAAGTTCTGCGACACATACTTCTTGGGCCATCATTTGAGAGTTGTTGCTTGTTTATATGTTTCCTTGCAGCAAATAATATTGCTAACATGATATAACTACTGTCTGTGTATATTGGTAAATTAATAATCTTATCATAATTTAAGATTTCAAGACGTTATGCGTATTTTCTAACCGATCTCACTATACGGTAAAGGGGGTACAGGGGGAGGGTCCGTGAGCACCGTCTTACAATTGGAGTAGGAAGCTGAAATTTTTCCAGAATGATACTATTAATAGGTGTAAAAAACTGAGAGGGTATCTTGGACGCTAGCTTGAACTTCATATTTTACCATGTGACCATGAACCACCCTAATGCTGATACACTTATCTGCTGGTACTCGCCTCACATAGTGCAACGATCGCAGCGGAACTAGAACACGCCACAGAGTGGGCTGCAACCTTTAACCAGTTACTCTGTCCTCCAGCTCAACACATCTTTGCAAGGCCCATTGGTTATTACGCTAACAATTACTATAATTATGAACACATAGCGTTGGAGGGACTCGAACGTGTTTCTACCATTAAGATCCTAGGTGTAACCATAACTTCTGACCTTCGAGCCACCAATCACGTGGAGGAAGTCCTTGTCTCCTGTAGTGGAGCTTTACACGCTCTCAGAATACTCAGGTCTAATGGTCTTCCCAGTGGCGCCCTTTGCCGGGTTGCTGAGGCTACTGTTGTCTCTCGATTGACTTACGCCGATCCAGCCTGGTGGGGTCTTACAACGGCTGAAGACCGAAAAAGACTCGACAGACTTCTGCAGCGAATCAAGCATGCTGGATATCTTCCTCCTAACTCACCGGATATTGATCAGCTGGTTTGTGATGCTGATGCCAGTCTACTAAAGGCAGTGATAAGGAACGATTTCCATGTGTTACGTTCACTGTTTCCACCAATAATTACTCGTCATTATAATCTGCGACCCCGGCCTCATGATTTTACTCTGCCGGATAGGGATGATCGAAATTTCATACCTAGAGTCCTTTATGGTGTATTGTCTAAACAATCATTTTCTTAAGCAATAGGTCTCTGTCACTAATACATTCCTAACCCTCTTATATATTTGACTATTATTTCGTTGTCTAATCGATATCTAAATTGTTGATTTTGTAATCTTGTTGCGTTTGTGTCAACGAGTTTTTGAAATAAAGGAATAGTAGTAGTAGTAGTAATCTTGTAATAAGTAGTAATCTAACTTAAAAGTGAACTCAAAAAAGACCTTTGAGATGGTGATTCGTCGGCCACTGGGGCGCCCTGGGCGTGACGCGGTTCCGAGTACCACTCCGGGACTGACAAGGGTCTCCAGCATGGTCATCTTGGGCGTTACAATGAACGAAGCTTTGAGTTTCGAGGCACACATCACCCGCATATGTTGTCAGGCCAACCTAGCGCATCCTCGTGGCGCATGGTCTTTCGGGCCCTATGCTATATACGACGTGGTTCGAGCTACAACGGTGGCCCGAATGCTGCTTCGGCTTGTAATGTAATGTAATGTAACAAACCATTTATAAAGCGCCACTTAAGAGTCTCTCAGAAGCGCTCAACACGTGGCCATCAAACAGCTGAAAATGCGTCTTTAAGAGTTTAGAGAAAACCATATAAAAACCAAATCACCTCGTTGGTGGGTGTTTGCCGGGCAACAGGAAAAGAACCGCCTTCAGTGGGCGATGCGGCGTCTAATTCGTCTGCCACAGGACAGTCCATCGTTTGAACATCTTGGCGACACTGCTGACTCACGCCTATTCTCTGCGGTCCTAGGAAACCCGGGGCATGTACTCCGTTGGCTACTCTCCCTCCCAAAGCCGCTCCCCTACACCCTGTGCCCGAGATTACATGACCGTTTTATTCCACAAGCGGACAATCTCACACGCAGATCGTTTATAATAAGAATGTTATACTCTGAATAAATGTATGTACACCAAAGTGAGGATATGCAATTGGTTTAATAAAGAACATACTTACTTACTTACTTACTTACTTACTTGCTTGCTTGCTTGCTTACTTACTTATTTACTTATTACTTACTTTTACGCTTACGCGCTTACTTACGCTTACTTACTTACTACTTTTACTGCGCTATTTCTTACTTACTACTTACTTACTTACTTACTACACATTCTGTCTGAGTGTGGGCAAACCGTATGATGAACAGTCCGTCATAATATTTTATGCCGACAACTCAGCCTACGTCAGTCAAGTAATCCTCTGTGAGTTGTGCAATGTGCATAGGTTCAGAGTGCTTATTTTGTATTCGGACATTACATGTCCACATCACCAGCCAGCCATTTTCACCATTTGCAAACTCGAAACTGTGTAAATAACTCTGCTCTTTTGAAGGTAATGGCTGATACACAATTAATAAGAGAAACAGAATTTACAAATTTTAAAGAGATACAAAATACAAATATACTGTATTACGTCGATGGTATGTAGTGTATAGTAGAGTAGGCTACTATGTAGGCCTACACCTGATTATTTATTGCAAAAGAAATTAATGACGAGGCTGACGTTTCAATGTTAAAAAATCATAGCTAATCAAAGAAGGATGGCATAAACTCATAGAAATGTACAGAAAAAGAAGCGAACGGTGGACGTAGAATAGATAATGAAAGAAAGATGGACATGAAGTCCATAAACTTATAAAAATTTAAATTTTTTGAAATTTGTTCGCGTACACAGTTTGAAAACCCCTGCGATATACCTTGAGTCGTTTGATGTGGCTGCGAAGCATTGGTTGTCAATGGTTGAGCTCTTCAGCTTTGGTGGATCCCGAGCCTTCAGTTGTTGTTACTCTGTTTGTTAGTCTGTTAACTTCTCCCCAGAGGACTTTGATTTTATTTTAGGGTTCATTTTGTCAAGGTAAGCAAGCATGGTTGTTTTGGTAATTGCTTTTCGTATATGGCTTGACAGGGCTGAAGCTTTCTCGATCTTGCCCTTTCGCATGAGTCGGTTTTTGGTTCTGAGTAGGCTTTTAATTTCTGGTATTACGTAATCAGGATCTTTAGAAGTGATTATTATCTCGAGGAGGGGATAGTACTTCTCCAGTCTTTGTATAGCCTGCGTGTAGAATTCGTCCAATGCGGTTTGGATGTCACGAATTTCCTCTATGTGATTTTCGTCGATGTCGGCTAAGCTACGACAAGTGCACCTTTCATACAGACATGAGACAACAAATGCAGAATATTATTGAGCCATGTTGAAAGACTTGTGTCTGAAGACGGCCTAGTCGCAAGCCTTAAAGGCCATAGGCTCAAGAAGAGCAATATTATGTTCGTCTACTAGTGTCGTGCAGGGTCTTGTTTGTCTTCATGCATGGCCGTCTGCTCCGATGTAAATTTTCTTACAAAACTGATGTGGCCTATGTTTACCAAGTCAGTCCTCACATACCATCATGAAGTTTCAACTGCTATTCTAATGTTAATTCGTGCTTGAATAATTAAATAATTGAAGTAAGGATCTTCTGAGTTCGGTGGCCAACTAACCATGACCACTGCCACTAAACCCGGAAGTAAAGGTTTTCTGGATATGTTGTCGATACCGGTACATAACTGACATTACAGTTAACGAAACCAGTTGGAATCAATTGACCTCAGCACACCACAAGTCATGTCAATCGATACTTTAAAATCTAATTATTTATGGTAGCTGCTCAGTTTTGAAGGAATTTAGACGTACAGTTTTCACATAACGTTGCAGGCCTACATAGACTCCAGGTAAGCCTAACGCCCAACTTCATCGAAGGGTATTTATGCTTTATAGGCCTATTTGTGTTTTTTATTATCTCGATTTTCTCATAAGTCTACAGTATACTTCAGGTGCAGGTTTGTCTGTATTAAAATGAGAAGATGAACTGTTTGAATCCCGACCCAAATGAACCTAATTAAATATTTGTCCTAAGCATTTATTTGGGTTAATGTAGGAAACAGATGTCACGCATTTGAGAGCAGCTAAGTTTGATCAAGCGATAGAAGGATTATTCTATCTTGAAGAGAAGTGTAGCAAAATACGCACCCTACAAATTATAATCTAGTGACAATTTAAGATAATTAACTACATTCCTGATGTTACAAGTTCACCTTGAGGATCAGCCTATAGGCCCTATATTGTTTATTGACAATGAAACGAATGCTTTTCAGAATATAACCAGTATACAACCCTGAACCCTGTGAATTTAGGAAAACCCGCCGGGGCTCTAGATACCCTACATTTTAGGGCATCTCTTATAAGGAAACCCAATACGACTTCGGTTTTGAGAAAATAGGCTAGAGTTTTCAACGGATTATCGCATTGCGCATGAATAATAAAATATAAAACATGTCACACAAATTTTTTATCGTCTCACTATATCGACGTTCAAATGATAATGTGCTCAAAAGGACAGCATCAGGAATAATGTTATTGGAGACTTGTTCACGAATCGTTTTAGAAAAGTGTGTAAATCATCGTTTCCATTTAGCATGAATTTATATGCAGTCTATTTTAAAAAATAGTTGCTATGACAAGTAAAATGAACTAATGAAAAATGTTAGACATAACGTGTTTACTGTTTCACGCATTAAAATGTTCTCAATTTTGCTACATTTAGGCGACCTGATTCTGCAAAACTAGCTGATTATAATGATCGGTTGTCCAAAGTTATTCAATAAATTTATGTGGAAAGATTCCGGAAAGAAAACACTGAATAAAAACCAATAAAATAGAACTAATTAAATAAATTAAATGGGTGATATTGGTGTGGTGCTATTATTCATCGTTAATCTGTAAGGTTGATGTGTAGCGGATCCCGTTTGCATTATTTTCTTCCGGCCGCTGTCAAACATTTCCTTACTGGATATCATCTTGGCTGGTGATCCTACAGTTTTCTACATTTGTAAAACAAACAATTGCGGTTGAAGCTTACGGGCTAGAAGTATACCGGCAAGGCTATTTTCATATCTAATAAAGCCTTCCTTTATGGATCACTTCCTGTTATATTAGCGCAAGTGTTTGATCACGTGTTTAAGGATCAGTTTAGTACAAGTCTTCATTCAATGGTTTCGCAAATTATGCTATTTACCTTATCAACAAAGCTATATGTAGTCTATTTGTGGATTAGATATTTATATACTGCTGGCCGTGTGATTTACACAGAAAACTTGATTTTTAGACCTGAACGTTTGAAATGGAAACATGCCAATTAAGGTTCTCATGTGTCCGAGATTCAATTGCTTAAATAAGCCACAATCGGTATGGAAAATAGATATCTTGTACTCTTTTATCTATGCAGCTAACAGAGGTATGGAACGTTGAGATTACATGGTGATTGTGATGATGACGATGACCACAACGACGAAGATCGTAATGATGATATGATGGCTTGGTGGTGAAGACTACAACTTAATTGAATTTTATCATTAACCATTTAATTTAATCTACTGTACTCATATTTAGTTACGAATCAGAAGTTCAAATAATCGACTAGATTAGATCTACCTTTACTCACACGGATTTTAAGGAATACCAGTAGCCTACCGGCTTTAACCCTTATAGGCCGGAGCGGGGTAAATAATTACCCCAGGGGTGTTTGGATGTTGATTGCGGAGCAACCCTAGGTAGGTAAAATTTGACATTCCATGTGTTTACAAGTTTGGACCAATGGCATATTCTGACACCAAAACCATGACGATGTCATGTTGCGGGGAAAAGATATTTGGGTCCAAAGTGTCCTGGGGTAAATATTTACCCCACATCGTCCATAATGAAAATGTGTTTTTACAGATATAGGCTCATGAGTAACCTGCAATCGGAAATAAAGTGTTGAGTCTACCGTGGAAATAAATTTCAATAGTTGCAATAATTTCGAAGAATTTATTTTCCAAGATGGCGGCCAAGATGGCCGCCAAAACAAAAAACCATGTATGTCTCTGCGAAATAGGTAAGCTAGAATAGCAAATGAAGTGTCGAATTTAATGTTTTAAAAGTCAAGGAATCGATTTATCGTAGCGGCAATAGTGTGAGAGTTTTACTTTCCAAGATGGCGGCCAATATGGCCGCCCAAACACAAAAATATGTATATCTAAGCTCATAGGTAAGCTAGAATAGTAAATGAAGTGTCGATTTCAATATTTTCGAGGACAAGGAATCGATTTCTCCTGGGGGCAATAGTGTAAGATTACTGCTATCCAAGATGGCGACCAATATGGCCGCCAAAAGAAAACTATGCATACCTCTGCTCATAAGTAGGCTACAATGACAAATTAAGTGTCGATTTGAATATTTTTGAGGACAAGGAATCGATTTCTCCTAGTGGCAAAAGTGTGGGAGTACTACAATCCAAGATGGCGGCCAAGATGGCCGCCAAAACCACATTTGTCTCTGCTCATAGGTAAGCTAGAATAGCAAATGAAGTGTCGAATTTAATGTTTTCAAGGTCAAGGAATCGATTTATCGTAGCGGCAATAGTGTGAGAGTTTTACTTTCCAATATGGCGGCCAATATGGCCGCCCAAACACAAAAATATGTATATCTCAGCTCATAGGTAAGCTAGAATAACAAATGAAGTGTCGAATTTCTTATATTGAAGGTCCAGGAATCGGATTCTCGTATTGGCAATAGTGTACGAGTGCTACTTTTCAAGATGGCGGCAAATATGAGCGCCAAAACAAAAATATGAGCTGAGATATACATATTCTTGTGTTTTGGCCCAATATTGGCCGCCATCTTGAAAGTAACACTCACACACTATTGTCGCAATGCGAAACCGATTCCTAGACCTTGAAAATATAAAATTTGACACTTCATTTGTTATTGTAGCTTTCCTGTGAGCTAAAATATACTTAGTTTCTTGTTTTGGCGGACATATTGGCAGCCATCTTGGATAGCAACAATACCTTACTGTTACCACTACGAAAATTCGATTCCTTGAGCTCGGAAATATTAAAATAGACACTTTATTTATTATTCTAGCTTATCTATGAGCTCACTTATACGCATTTCTGTTTTGGCAGCCATATTGGCGGCCATCTTGGAGAGTGATATTAACACACTATTGCCACTACGATAATTCGTTTCCTTGACCTTGAAAAACTTAAATTGGACACTTTATTTGTCACTGTAGCTTATCTATGAGCTGAGATATACATATTTCTGTTTTGGCGGCCATATTGGCCGCCATCTTGAATATTAACATTCGCACACTATCGCCACTGAGATATATCGATTCCTTAACCTTGAAAATATTGAATTAGACACTTTATTTGTCAATTTAGCTTATCTATGAGCTTAGATGCACATATATCTTTAATTGGTCGGCCATCTTGGCCGCCATCTTGGATAGTAACAGCCCTACACTACTGCCACTAGGAGAATTCGATTCCTTGACCTGGAAATTATTGAAATCGACACTTCATTTGTTATTGTAGCTTATCTGTGAGCTGAGATATGCATATTTTTGTGTTTCGGCGGCCATATTGGCCGCCATCTTGGATTGTAGTATTCCCACACTTTTGCCACTACGAGAAATCGATTCCTTGACCTTGGAACTATTGAAATCGATACTTCGTTTCTTATTCTACCTTATCTATGAGCTGAGATATTAAAAATGTCATTGGGGTAAAAAATTACCCCACATCGGCCTTAACGTCGCGTAAAATGTGGCCGTCCTACGAAGGTTAAGCACTGCCTGGAGCGAACCTTTTCAAGGGGCGACCAATTCATACAAAATAATGATGGTCACTTCCGTCAAAAAGAACGTGAGCTTTGCAATGCCGTCATACATAAGTAAGGTTAATATAAGATAGACAGTAGAAAAATAGGCATTTGCAGTAATAGTGTCATGGGTCAAAAATGACCACAATCCGTCCTTCTAGGCATTGGCTGCTCTAACTCCTATACCTGACCAGCTTTTAATAAGATTTTTCTTCTATGCCTTTGTGGCCACAATGTCATAGATGTCATAAAATATTTTCCTTTAATGGTTACTGGGTGCTACATGGCACGCTCGCAAAGTGCGCTATGGGTAAAATATTACCCATGCCGTCGTGAGTAAGGGGCGCCATTGTTGCCCTCGACTATAGCACAAAATTGTCTGAGAAATAATGATTGATGCCAGATGTTTCCTGCCTCAGTGCAACTTTTAATTTAATATTTAACAACTAATTAATAGTAAAATCTAAAAGATGTATTTATTTTTACCAATAATATAACTCTTTTCTTTATAGCCACTTGTCTGTCACCGAATTGGTTTAAGTATCGATTCGTATATACAGGAAGATGCAGTGAGAAAGATACAGTTACAAATGCCTCATAATGGTTGCATGAAATTAAGCTGCGTAATTCATTCAGAATTAGGATTTTTACCAAAATAATACTGTGTAGGCCTACATGATTTGGCTACTCAGATGTTTCTGTGCCTACCGAGAAATAACCCAGAGGGTCCTAGACTGCAAAAAATTGATTTCTCTAGCTGAGCAGACATGTCTGTCAGTGGTGTATTGCCCCAGCGCAACAACAAGAAAGTGCAACCTACACGGTTGTTCGAACGCAAGCGCGGAACCAACAGGTCTCCACACCTTTGAATTGGTGCCACACCAATTAAACACGTCGTCTTCGAAAAATGCTGGGACTATATTTAAATCTATCGAATAAGCCAAGATAGGTATATGATAATATGAACTGACATTCGTACTGCCCTGTCGTTCGTTTAAGCTTAACAAATCTAGTAGGGTAATGAATCGTGATGCCATTATGATCGTGACGACGACAGCTACAACTAAAACGATGATGCTTAGGCTATGATATTATGGTTTCAAGTATTTGAACTGACAACAAAATTACAAAAAAATTTAATAATGATTCATGATGGAATTACTAACTTTTTTAGTTCAGCACGATGGATTATGCGGATAAATCAAAGGAAAGAAATATATCTGAATTCATTATTTCTGAATGCCAGCTTCTTCCAAAGACGTACGATGCTGTTTCTGATCGCATGTATTTCGAAACTGGATATAACGTGTATTGTGGCAGCCGCTTCGAATTCTATATACGACCGTTGAATACATGCATCGACGACGTTGATATATTAGTCGTTAGAGCAGATCAGTTGGCCTTCGCCGAAAACATTCCAGTATTGCCACAGGATGTGATTGGTTTAAGTGACACGATTAAATGCTTCAAGATTGAGTCAGACCTCAGGTATCCAGGTTTTGTTCGTCTTCGATATTTGGGGCACACGAACTTTAATTGGAAATGCAAAATATATGAATTAAGCCACACAACCTTTCCAAATAGATACTGCATGTTTGATGCCGTTGATGTAGCAACTAAACTTGACCTGAAGAAAAAAAGGTTTGGTGTGCAATCACATTCCGTGAGAGGTCCAGCAATTAAGATGCAGTTTGACCATCAAAATGCGCATGATATCGTCGAATCCATATGGTACCCTCAGTGGCCTAGAGAAGCCCAAAGTTGGCCTAAGAGACCGAGAGATTACGGTTGGCCAACGACTGATACAATCTCAGAAGTTGTACAAAATGGGTGTCATGTTGTGTGCGTTCAGCATCGTGCTTGCAACGATGATAGAAAACAATGGAGGTTTTCATTTTCTCTCGCGGAAGTTATTTTACTTCAGAGTTGGACTAAAATTCAGCAGATTGTCTATCATTTGCTGAGATTCTTCGTCAAAAGAGAAATAATACAAAAGCATTGTCAAAAGGTGGATGAGGTTTTCTGTACATATCATTTAAAGACCATGATGCTGTGGGCCTGTGAAGAGATGTCGCCGAAATGGTGGAATTCCTCTTCTGTTTTTAAAATCTGCTGTGAGTTGCTACGAAGGCTTTTAGAATGGCTAAAGAGGAGATACTGTCCGAACTATTTCATCCCTGAAGCAAACTTATTTCATGATCTTCTAAGTTCCACAATGCTTGATAAGATTGAGAGTCAACTATATATGTTCTGCAGTTCTGACATACTTTGTGATTGGTTTGAGTGTTACTATATACAACCAGGGCCGTTCTTAAGGTTCTGCGAATGTGGGTGCAAAAGTTATCACCGGGGCCCGTGTCGGTTAGGGTGCTCCAGATTATAATGGAGTTTTAAAAAGTTCCTAAAAATACTGCTCCCCGGCGATTTTCCCATTCCATTTATCACTTTGTACAACTGTACCAAGTTTCAGACTAATTCAAAAAGGCTAAGCCTTGCCCCCGGCACAAAAATTTTATAATTTGTGAAAATATGCAAATTTTCTTAAAATCGGCAATATCATGGAGGAAAAATGTAATTATTTTCATGATGATTGACTTATTTAGTGAACTATTGTTTGCAGAGGTATAGTATTGGTACCTGTACTTGTACTCAAGTGCAATTTGAGTACAGTCTTTAAGTACCTGAACTTGTACTGGAGCCTAAGTACTTGTACTCGTACTTGAGACCTAAGTAGGCTACTTGGACACAAATGAAATTTCTACAGGTACTCGGGGATACTTTACCAGTAGGCTTTGGCTTTCCTTTAAATCATTAATTCTTACATTCTTGATATTTTTGGCAGTTCTGTATGGACCGCATCTTGATCAGAATTGCTTCCGGTTGTCTTGCTAAAATAGCATCCACGGACGGTGATAATGCTAACCAAAAGAAATACTAATATTCCTAGAGCGGTTAAGTTTGGTTATGATAATTTCACTTTCAAGGGAAATGCTACTTCTGCTAAGTGCAAGTTTATATATTGATAAGACTATCATTTCAGAAAACAACTGGCACAACATCAAAATTTGTTAAACACTTGCAAAGACTCCATACGGAGAGGTGAGCAGTGACTAACAAATCATTTGAACTCTATCGAGTAATGTAAATGTAAGTCGTCGAACATTCTCAGCACTTACGAAAGCCGCGATAAGGAAACCAGCTTATTCACCGAAATAATGCATTTTAGTAATTGTATTATAGGACTTCTAGCAATAAACACTGAACCTACGGCTTATAGGCCTACATGGAATTCATATGAAAATTGTGAGTTTTCTGTTTTCTTCGGTGTTCTATGTTCCTCTCGAAAAAGTCTTCCGCTGCGTGTGCGAGATGGGGCATATGGGTCTGTTAAGAAAACATTGTCATTTGTATCAAAACGCGCTTAGTTAGGCCACTTAGGTAGTCATTTGCAAATCACTTTTCTGTTTTACGTAAAACGCCAATTAAGGAATTTTCTTTGTGTTGCTCCAATCGTCAAAGACTGCCTACAACTAGTAGGCCTATGTTCTTATCTAATGTGTGCCGATATAATTATGTCTTATAAGTGAATGAGACAGATGCTTTGTTGGGGACTACATCAAGTTTCTTTGGCAGTGGTGGAGCAGGTGCTACACAAACGTCTCATTTTGGCACGATAATCACAGATACGGTTGCAGCAACCGAAACTGCAGACCCCATGCATAAAAAAAGTCTAAGCTAATTGTTCACTACTTTGCACGATCTTCTGTGAAACCGAGCACCTTATCATCACAAGTGACAACCAGGTTGAATATCAGAGGCCATGATGACTTTGATGAAATTGATTGTTTGGACGTTTGGAATCCAGCAAAACTGTTCTTGACAAACCAGCGTTGAGATTTGTGAGTGTGCCTGCATCTAGCGCTCTGGTTGAAAGTGTGTTTAGTTTAATATTAAAACAGTTTCGATCGAATCTGAGTGACAAGTTGCTCACATCCATTATATTTATCAAAAAAGCAATATTATAAATGAGTGCATATGGCAATACACCATTGCTTTGTCAAGGAAGTAAATCCTTGTTCTGGCAGTAGCCATGTGTACTTGTACTTGTACTCGATACCTTAGTACTTGTACTCGTACTTGATACTTAAGTATTTGTACAGGTACTTAAGACCTCAGTACTTGTATTTGTACTTGCAACCTTTCATGTTCTGGCCAATAAATATGAAACATATTAGTTTTTCATATATACTTAAATACCGGTAATTTGTGTTTTCAACCAAAAATTGCGAATATTGTTAGAACTTCATCGTGCTGGGGGCAAGGCTTAGCCTTAATGTAAAAGTCTAAAATTTGGATTTTTAGACTCATCTGTATGAGACGCATGGGAAAATGCCCGGGGAGCAATGCATTTTCAACTTTTTATTTTCTGAAGCACCCTAGTGTCGGTCGAGCGGCCTTTGGTTTGCTGTTGGTTTTATATCCAATTTTATCCCTTATAGATACGGTGGCTCGCTTGCTTTATGCTGCTCCGGCATGGTGGGGCTTTGCCAGCCAAAGGAAGGGAATGATCCAGTCTGTAATGAACAGGTTGATCCGTCAGAGATACCTCCCAAGTGATAGCCCTTACACTTATTGATTTTACAGAAATTTGAATTGAGACTGAGACTTGCACACGACAAGAGTCACACGACTTTTAGCAACTAGCAACAAAACTCGGCTAAGGGGCCCGCGATGGCTCAGGGGCCCGCGGTGCACCGCACCGTTCGCACCTATGGCAAAAACGGCCCTGCATACAACCAATCGCATCAGTCATTGAAGCCATAAGTGAATTAAGATCTCAACTTGGCGGTCATGCATCATCGTTAATTGAATATAGAAAAGCCACGAGAGGAGTTTTCCTGGATTATGTGTTTGCGCTCGGATTTACATGTTGCAATGATTACACTCGTACAATGATTAACTCTGAAGATTTAGGCATTTCAGCAATGAGAGACTGTTTAAGCTCCTCGCGTTTGTCAAGAAATCTTCATTTGTTGAAAGACGGAAATAATTTTATGTCAATGATACCAATACCAGATAGCGTTTGGTGTTTCACGTACTTTGATGCGACGCTTCATATTTTACATACTGTGTATGGTTTAGGCTGTGAAAAACTGACATGGCATAGCGAACAATTTGTTACATTTTTGGAGGGAATTTCTTTGAAACCGAGAATCGTGAGGTGTCAATATCACATATATCCTAAACCTTCCACAGCCGAAAGAAGTCAGTTTCAATTTTTGCAAGCACAACAATTTTTACTAAATTTAACTGGATCAAATAGCCCTGCTGAATTTAAAATATTCTCCGTCATGTCAAAAGAGTTCCTTAGAAAGGCTTTAGCCTTAGATGATTCTCAGTCCAATACAATTGCCAATGCAGCTTTGATCTACATGGCTGCACTCCACTTTGCAACGTCAGAATACGAAACTGCACTAGACATTTGCTCCGTAGTCTTGATGTATCAAAGAATCCACGTGGAAAATGATGAAACATTAAATGGAGGTTGTTTGTTCTTCATTGACGATATTCTTAGGATCGTTGGATTTTCTCTACTCTACAAGAAGTTGTATGACAAGATAATATGCAAGCAAAAGCGTATTTTTATCGATCTACGTCTTACACCAAAGGTGTTTGCTTACTATTTGAGAGTAATATCCGCCGAAAGAATATACAGTCAATCAGGATTGAATTTTGATCTGCCAAATTCAGCATTTCCTTTAGACCAATTTCTATTGGTGTTAATAGGGCGAAAGTCGCGTTCTTCGATGCATTCAAGTGTCTGTTTCAATGTAGCCAGACAATGCGTTTATCGCAGAACTGATTCATTGACAGCAAATGTGAGTTTAAGTGTTAATTCTTTGATGGTTAAAGAAAAACTGATTGCTGTTCTAACGGATTACGCGTTAGAAAATATGACATCATTCTACAATTCGATTCACACAGACTTTGACATAAATTGCAACACGGTTGACTGCTACCGTGCTTTGTACTGTTACAAGTGTCTCCAGTACAATGGAGCGATTGACTTATGCGAACAAATTCTGCGTGAGCCTGATCTGAAGGGAAATTGGAGAAAGTATGCATTTGCGAATGTTTTGTTATTGCCACCGCTTGACTCCTTTTTCGATGGTGACATACAGTCGTTGCTTGGTTTTCATACACTCTTTTGTTATCTATGTCCTCTAAATGACGATATGTGTGTAAACGTTGACTCGGAAGCTGACGAGTCAACGTTTACACACTTTTTTGCCAGCAAGGTATACCTTGCTAAGTGTCTACTATCAGACTCTCTGAAAAGATTCAACTTCATTAAATATCACTATTTCATTGGAAGACATTTTCTTGCAAGGTATTTGAAAATCAGATGTTGTTTCGATTGTAGTCATCCGTTTAGAGAAACAATGGATGAATTTGCTGCCATGAAATGTACTTTTCCTTTTGAACACATTATTCGCCGTTTTCTTCTGCAAAAACTTCAGAATAAATTTGAGTTTTAATCATTTCTATGACCAGATGTTGTCTCTACTAGAGTTGTAATTAACTGTTAAAGTATTTGCGTACTATGGTAGGCCTATAAAAATGTATAAAATCGTTCAAACTTGCGCAATGGAGTAAAGCCCAGTGCTGAAAAGTACATCGTTAAGAATCTCAGTAGTGTCTTTGCAACTTACGTGTCTATCATCACCTTACCACGTAATCCACCACGATGAGCAAAACTACTTCCGCGGGGAACTACTTTGAAAGCCAGAAACAACATGCGCTGTTTCGCAATGTATATGTATAGCCACTTCTGCGACAACGGTGTTGGAACTCATTTGAAAGTCAGAAACAACATGTACTGTTTTGCAATGTATTACCGGTTTTTGCGACAACGGTGTCATTTAATAGTGCAGTCAGAGCAAGAACCTAGAATGTTTTTATAAATGATACTGAATAATCATGCATCCCATAATAATGTGTATCGTATATGGATATTATGTCAAATTTAGCTATTAGACAACCTTGCAGACTTTTACCAGTGTATGCTTAATTTTATTTCACCAACTGACCTGGAACATCTTTTCTTGAGAAAAATGGTCACCTTGAATAGTGTATGCACTTTTTTGCAGGTTTCGGAATGCTTTGTATAACTTAATTCAGTGGCATCAATAAAGCAATCTTTCTGGAGTTGTCCAAAGGTTCAGATGTGTCCACCTGCTTCTTCCTCCTTCCTTCATTCCATCTATTAGAGCGTTCCTCGTTTTCTGTTTCTCTTTCTCGTTCTTTATCTCTTTCTTTCTCCATCTCTTTCTTTCCTTGTATCTTTTTTCTCTCTTCCAAGATGTTTAGCATTCAACGAGTGTCGTATGCTAATGGTATCCAATTGACGCGTTCTATTATTTGTACAACAAACTATGAGGCTGTTCTGCAACGCCGAGGGCTAAAAGTCAGTTAACCGAAGAAAAGGCGATTTAATATAATGTTAGAGAGTTACTAGGATTTGTATTTGTATTTCGCTGAATAATCTTCTTAATCAAGCATTCACAGCGCATGCACATTGCACGTCATGCTGAATGGAAACCAGGACCCGTATGCATGTCGGAGGAGCAAGTCAATGATTTACTCTGACATGCGCCAACTAGCGAATAGAATCGATTTACACCTCACGACATAATGTTAGTGGACTAGTCTTTAGCCTAAAACCTTTTGAGTGGCCTACGTCTTATCACAGTACAGGCATGCTCGTTTAGGCTATCAGATAGCATTAGTTTGCGTGTGCCCTAAACACCGGAAAAGAAAGAAGTCACGTTGAGGGGCAAGGAGCAAACGATATTTTTCTGTCTACATGTATCCAGTGTATAGGCCACACGCCGGATTAACTTTTGGATTTGAGAAAGATAGAAACAGACAGAGACAGAGAGATAGAGATCAGAGAGAGACTGAGAGAGAAATAGAACGAGGGAGAGAGAGGTATGAGCAAATGCAGAGAACTGAGCTATGCGTAGTCTTCACCGGAATTCAAGAACGTGGAGCGCTGTTGTCAAGCGGTCCAATCAAAGTCATGGCATTGCTGCATGTTTTAATAGACCCGGGAACCGTATATTTAAGCGTTAATCTTAAGCCTGTAAAACGTGGTCGATTTGAAGGGCCGTACTTGCTGTATTGGATGATTGGTGAAAAACAACTCGATATCCAAGAAAATGCAATGTAAATGAAAATAGCAGAACTAACTCAGTACCACATAAAAGCCACGTCAGAGAGACCAGCCTATATTCACTTAAGAGAGGTCTTGAGACTAGCATCCGGCATTCGGCTGGGCACTGCACTGTGTGAAAAACACACTTGCAAATGTGATGCCACAGTAGAATCCAATGGCCATCATGGATTTTCGTGCAACAAAGGAGCAGGAAGACAACATCGACATGGCATGCTCAATGACGTTATTTGGCGGGCTTTCACCAGAGTCAAAATACCGGCCATCAAAAATCCCAATGGCCTCTCCAGATCTGAAGCAAGAACGACCCCGTCATATTATTATTATTATTATTATTATTATTATCATTATTATTATTATTATTATTATTATTATTATTATTATTATTATTATTATTATTATTATTATTATTATTATTATTATTATTATTACTATTATTATTATTATTATTATTATTATAACTAATACTTCCACGTTTCGTTATTTTTTAAATGAAGTCAATAAACTTCCGTAATACATCAAGATTCTGACCAGAAGTCAACTACGATGCAGTTATTTGTGTTGGATTTGTAAAAGTGCTCAACTGAAGCTGATTGTTAAATCCAGTGTTTCCCATCTTTACTGCCGCGGCACCGAAGTAAATTTGACCTAGGCCCCCCGCGGCTGGATGACAGAATGGTTAAAAGATGTGAAAATTACTGAATATCACTGATGACATACATGTAGGCCTATTACCATGCATGCAGAATATACGCACATGCATGAATACATGTAAGTCACTGCGGTGTCACCATGAAACGCTATGCCTTTCACACGCAGACGCACGGAAGCAGGAAGCATTGTATATTAATGAAAGACCGCGTCTTAATCTGATCAGTATGTTTGCCACTACTTATCTGCTGCCAAATTATGCTGTGCACTGCTATTCAGCCCTGGGCTCATTCTGACTTACTTAGAAGAACGCTCTCTCCTCCACTCGTCTCTGCTCATTTGGCGAGTGAAATTGTTGCATTGTTTCTGTTGCAAGTGATTTTTTTACCCGGGTGGGTTACAAGCCCACCGCAGAACCCTCCTCCTTTGTCGTGGCTTGGGACAGGCTCGGACTTCCTTAGGCATTGATTGATTGATTGATTGATTGACTACGACAATTTCTACAGCGCCGTAACACGGCACATGCCGTTACAAGGGCGCTTTAACAAGTTCACACTGAATCAGAGATATCCGAGGATTATTGTTACTGGATATAAGTCCCATATGATAAGTGGAACAGCATGTAACTACGACAAGGACGATGTCATTACTGAGGATCAGGATGATTAGGAAAGTTAATTAAGGATGTGGATATTTCAAGTAATTTTTGATAAGTGTTTTAATGATGTGGATATTTTAAATACATCAAAAGTATCTCTAAAAATATTAAGCTCTGGCCAACCAGAGTATGTAAAATCAGTCCTTTATCATCCGTTTAATCACTATTCAACAAAGTCATATAATTGCCTTTTTTAACATTCCAAAAACCAGAACTCGTTGGTGATGTTTTGTATATTTACCGCATAACGGCGTGGTTATGGTGCGCCATCGGTTGACGCCTTGTGCATTAGACAACGAGAATATAGAGATACTAACTAATGGCAAAATAACATTTATAATAAAAAATGGAATAGCAGTAATAGAGATAATAATAATAAAATAATAATAATAATAATAATAATAATAATAATAATAATAATAATAATAATAATAATAATAATAATAATAATAATAATAATAATAATAATAATAATAATAATAATAATAATAATAATAATAATAATAATAATAATAATAATAATAATAATAATAATAATAATAATAATAATAATAATAATAATAATAATAAAAAGCTGGCTCTGATGTTATATTAAAAGGTGTTAAAATCATTAAAACAAGACGTTAATCATCAAGTTAACAATTTTCGTGTATTAAGAGAGTCAGCATTGATAGAAACAGAGATACAAGTTAGATCAAATATAATCATCTTAATCAATGGAAGTACTGTAGTTAATAATTACTAATTATCTTTCTCGCATTGGAACAAACAAGCTGGAAGTATATAATTTAACCTAGATAATTTTATTAGACTTAAATTGACTTAATATAAGTGGTTGTTCCTATCGATGAGTTCTTTACTATATCACGCGAGCATTGCCTGCAGGGGACGGAACACAGAAGGATACATTTAGGTCAAATGGCATTTAACGATATCACCCCGTAGAGAGTAATGTGACTTTTTAGATTTTACCCAATATGTAGGCTATTTTTGCGTTCGTCCAGCTTCAGTCATATCTGCCCTTAATAGAACTCATCCTCTTGTTCCTGTGTCGTGTTTTAGATATTAGTACAAACAGATAGAGTAGGCCTACTGTTGCATTTAGTGGATTAAAAAAACTAACATGAGTTGTTTGTTTTTCTGCTTTAGAGCACAGTTTATTTTCGTATTTAGTAGAAACTCATGCAGTTTCAATGAGTCGGTTAAAATAAAACTGACGTATGCCCTACGTTCTCCTGCCTTAGAGCACTGTCAATTTTCATATTTAGTAACGCTTTCATTTTTAGCCCACGATCCTTGGTTTAGCAAAAGTCCGCATGAGGAGAGCTGCATTTGTTTTTCACGGTGTTCTCTTGGTGGACAGGCGAAGCTCAACTACTCGATTTAATTTACTGACATTCTTCCTGGTTGTCGCTTAAGGTAAACTATATTTCAGTTGTAATTGTAATTGTAATTGTAATTGAACATTTGTATAGCGCCACTCAGAGATTCAGAGGCGCTCCCGACCCAGGGCTCTAACAAATAAGATAGTCTTCAGGCGTTTCCGAAACAGAGGAAGAGAAAGGCTGAGAAGCTCAAGACGCAATTGTTGAACCATTCATATTTATATGAAGCATTCATATTTGTAACAGATTTATGCATCTATAGGGCCTATAATTATGTATTTAGATATTTCTCTACTGAAAGAGATGTGACTTGTGCAGAATTTTTTTTTATTGCTAAAGAAATCTGTTTTTAGTGAAGCAGCAAAATAAGGCAGTACTTGCTGGGGTCGTTTTACACGAACAAGCAGTTAAGCATATCGGCACACGCTGAGAGAGTAAGCAGTCGGTGCCACTAAATCAATGCAGGAACCTATAGCTAAGTTATGCGATAATGTAAAAGAAACTGTTTAAGAGTGATTTATAATATAACGGTATCTAATCTAATTTAATTACTTATTTAATATACATGGCATTGTATATGCTAGAATGCACAAGTCAATGTTCGCTTCAAGTAGGTCATAAGTTCTAGGGATAGGCCGATTATCCGGTCGGTATTCGGTCGGGCCGGATTTTGCATTTTTCGGTATTATTCGGAATTGGTGATCCCAGGCCTTAATATCCGAATAACAAAAAATTATTACCAATATTACCATTGTTTTTGGTCAAAAGTCATATTTTTGACCAAAAACAATACCTTTTTCATTAATACAAAAATAGTAACTTTTTGGCGACCTCCTACCGTAACGGTAATATTTAATCTGAAATATTGAAAGTCCGTGTCAAATAATAAAACTGTGAGTCGACTCATCATCAAAATGGCGGACAATATGGCTATTTAGTAACAAACAGTGCCTAGACCCAAATAAAAGTGAATATTGCCCACTAATCGGATCGGCATCGGAATCAGCGAAAAATGCAGGCCAACTAATCGGAATAGGAAATTGGCGAAAAAAGCCAATCGGCTCACCCATATCGTAAGGTAAATAAGCAAAATTGTTTCCACATTTAGACATGAGGATTGCAGATCAAGTACCACGATGGGATTTGTAATGTTTTCGTGTTTTTTGCGAGGATCCTAAACTGATCAAGTTCGTCCTCAAACATGTCACAGTCAATTTTATCCATGTATTTATCCATAAACGTTTTCACCATGTCTCTAGTGAACAAGGCAATTAAGCTTATAGCTCACAATAATATACCTTTATGTGAATGTCAAAATGTAAAAAATCGAAAATGGGTTATATTTAATAAATTGCTCAAAATTAAAAAATGTTATTTATTATTAATGAACAAAATAATTTCATTCATTTGGGGCCCTTCGAGATTTGGGAACCATAGGCACGCGCCCAGTGCGCCTACATGTAAACGAGCCTCTGGCTATAACCGTAGTTACGTTCGTAATACTTTGTCGAAGCCCGGTGGAGATATATGTAGCATGTTTTCCATGTATAAAACAGAAAATTTTAATAATCTTAAGCGCTTACATTTTCAAGGAATATGCTGGTTATCTGTTCCAACAGTTAGCCTTAAAATGCGTTGATATAATGTTTAAATGTTTGTGTTCTCCAGACAAAATTAACACATATAAATAAGGAATACTTAAATAGCCTATGCTTAAACATTAATGTCGCATTAAAACATCAGTTGTGGAGGAGTCAACAGTATTGATTCTCATGCATATTTAGTTGTTTGAAAAGCGTGCTAGGACACGCGCACGAAGGCGAGTAGGCTACTGTGAAACTACGGCATCGATAACACACACACACATCTACTACTCCTCTTTGTCCTGACCTTCGCTTTACCACAGGTGACTTGTCAATGTTGACCCGATTATGGCTTGGCTTTTCGTGCGCCATCGTTTGATGCCATGCCAATTAGACACTTTCGTTATAGAAGTTGTAAATTGTTGTTACCAAACTAAATCTAAAATCCGTGAAAGACGATGCATATGTTATCTTTGATAATTCTAACCAAAATACACTTAGGTGAGTAGTGTTATCTTCGTTGGTTGCTTATCCAAATTCAGATAAATTTACTGAGGATGTAACATACTGGGCCATGTTAAACCTCAAAATGTTTGAGAGCTTTACTGGCCTAGCATTTGGAGGCGCCGTTAGCAGCAGCATGGCAGTTATAATAACAAAAAACATTTTGACGTGTTTCATTTGATGGTTTATTTAACTCAATTAGATATAGACTAATTTAATTATCGAGGAACATCTGGCATTTTAAGCCGAACGTTCATTCTATGCAAATTTCAAACCAGCCTTTAGTTAGAAGCGGTCATAACCTCAATGGCAGAGCTTTATTTCAGACGGAACGCTTCGAAATGACCTTCCGAGACCTTTTCCAGCTATTTAACTATAATTTAGTTATTGAAATTTTTAATAAAAAAGTATTGTTACTTCAACTTAAACGAATCATTTGTAATAAGATATCAGTTCATTTTCCAGTTTTGATATGTTTTAAAATAAGAGGCGGAGGTTAAGCCCTTCTAAACCATTCCATAATAGTTCTGAATTTGGTCCGTTCCGGAACTTTTTCACTATTTTCTCTAGTAGAAAAGCAGTGCTCAATGGTATCTATCTATGCTAGAATTAAAATTCTGGACACACAGGCTGTGGACGTTAAGTTCGTCAAGGAATCGAGTACGTGCATGGTACATTCTAGACTATACTGCAGGAATGTTGAACCCTGAACCATGAGAGAGAACTCGTTGAACAGTATTTTTCCTGGTTGGGGTTGGCATGGCTCTGATCATCATCCGTGCTGCACGAAGAAGCCCCCAATCTTCAAAGTACTCCAAGCTTCCCCATCGAAAATTGAATTGGTATGAACAGGTAAAGCAGGAATCTGAGCAGTAACCGAACCACCATCCTCCCGAGGAATCTGCGGCACAGTTGTATTGGGGATTTTTGTCGTTGTCTGCATCCCTGGTTGTGAAATTCGTTCCATGAGAGTGTGTGAGCGAATCTCCGGCATTTCCACTGAATCCTTTCACGTGAATGGCATAGTTGTCTTTTTCTGAGTCAAGTGAAAATGTGTCATAATCGGCGTAGAACCATCAACCTCTCGTTTTGACTTGTACCTGGAAGACATTATCTCTGTGAAATAGCTATCCTATAGCAATTAGCAATACGTTTTCCAACGGCCAAGAGCATGTAGACATTATTGCATTCACAGTAGCTATTATGATCACTTTAAACCGGCCTTTACTTTGTACTTTTTACACAGCATTAAGTCTGATATTGGCGTTACAAATTATCTAATATATTTCTATGATTCTACGACAACGTTCAGTGGCATTAGGTCAAGTGAACTAGTCTGACGGGCGTAAAATAGTGGTATGCATTCATATGAAAGGATCAACTTCTGCAGCTGGTATTTAAGGGGCCCTAATTAGTGGGACTAAGGTCCCTTCTTGTCTCCCTATTGTGACCATATTGAACCTTCATTGCGAAACGTAAACATGGTATCAATTGACTTAGTGAATGTTTGGTTGGTTCAATAAATTATTGGTTGTTAGGGTGGTTATGGTTATGGTAAAGACTGTCTATCGTTAAATGGATAGATGGAATCAAGACATGTCAAAACAGTCTGAAGGTTTAAACTTTTTATCAATAGATACCTCTACGCGAAGGCGGTAGACGAACCCGGTACTGTTGGTCAGACGATGGACTATTTCATTTCCCAGCCAGAACTCGTCTTGCGTTCTCCAATTTCCAAATCCATTTTTGTATGCATTCCAGTTTTGGTCGAAGTTCAATGATCTGTCAAAGCGTTGCATTATAAGTATCCAATTGTTTACCGACGGCAGTTGGACTGGACCCTTTCCAAAATCAGCGTTCACTGTTTTCATTTGAACAGACAGTCCTGTTTTTGGAAACAGAACGCATATTAGGTCTACCTGTTTGATTCAATCAGTCTTTAAATCTTTTCTGCATTGAAATAGAACATGAGAATCTAAAAATGGATTTCAACTAAAGCGATCCTGTAATGCAGAAATTCTGCACAAATTTCTATAGCTGTAATATTAGCGCAAAGCACCAGTATATAATTCCCGAGCGCTAGATCGTAATAGAGGGCTTTTCTAGTAAATTCAGTTAACTGCATTTCGAAAGCAATTAAGCTCATCAGGCAATAAGGTGTCATAAAAACTTTTGGGAGTCATTGCATCCAGCGGAACAGCGAGTCTTTGGAGGGGCAGCAACTGTCAATCATGGAATATTTCCACTATGTACCGTTTTGCGGGCGACTCATACCTGTCTTGCACGGATCGGGTGGTTCGAAGGATTTTCGGGCACCGACGCGTTGTTTTCTACCAGTGAGTGACAGCTGGACCATGAGACAACTGTGATCCATCCACATCGCCTATCCTCGTTCCTCATGGACTGCGAACGAGCTGTCATATTATGTCAACTCTGGCTGGGAGCATGTCCGTTGGGCTCTTCGTGTAGGAGATGATAAGTGAGTGTTCTGGTAATAATCTCAATAATGTTTGCTAAGAGCTGAACATTCCGTTCTTACCGACATTTAACATCATTTGCAGAGAACCTCTGTTTAGTTTCCTGGATAGGCGCGATATAATTTTATTGATGAATAAAAAATACAGGACGACTAACCAGGTGGAGCCAGGCAGACAGCCGCAGTCTTGTTAATCTTGGTGAGCGTCAGACATCCGTAGTATTGGTCAATTGTTTCGTTGCACAAAACTTCCAATCGTGCTGCAATGTGGATAAATTGTATTCGTAGTTACGACAATTTCTACAGCATCGTCAGTAGAAAGCTACTTCTAGGATGCTCTACACACACTGTCAGCTTTCAGTTGAAATGCTAAAAGTAACGTGTAAAAGTACATTGCAAACTGTTCTTTTTACAACATGAAGGCTTTTGGTTTCCTGAATAGGTGCAGGAAGACTGTTGAATACTACGTCCAAAGATTATAATAGACAGCTGAAGTAACTAGGTAAAATCTGTTTCATAACTGCTACATCCAGAACAATTATTGTAACTTGTTGCGTTCTGGCAACAATCTTTGATTGAATAAAAGAAAATACATACATACAAATAGTACAAGGTATGCATTTAGTCTATTTTGTCAGATGATCTTTGTCTAAAATGGAATCAACTTAGAATTTCAATCAACTGATTGAGGGTTGCTACTTGCTAAGACGCTAAAGGTAAATCCTGGAAGGTTTAGTCAATCACCTTCAGATACATGAACGACCGTAGTTATTTTTCCTAAACGGCCTGCAACTATTACAGTAAATCCGCCAATCTGGATGTTGTAAGCAAAACTCCAGATTTTCTTACTTGTGTCTATAAAATAATCCAGATTTTAAATTTAAATTAAATTTAGAAAATATACCTGCTGTCGGGCAACCATGCAGAGAATCTCGATCCTACAAAATAGAACGAATTACTAATAAAATCGAACATTTGTCTGAATCTGTTGAATGGTTTTTTGCTTAGGCATAATTCAATTCCTTTCGTAAGTTTCGTTCCTATCTCGACGCGAAATTGCGGTCTAAATGGAAATGAAAGCTACTAGAGTTCTTTAACGACGTCGTAAGCAGCTATTAGCTAAGATCCTTGGCGTCCCGCTATTGTTTCGTGTTTTTGCCAACTATCGCCCTCTTCCTGCCAGAAAGCGGTCGAGTTCCCCGTGGCCATGAGAAGAAGAGCTCTTCAGTAACATGACTTTGTTCGCAAGTCGCCTTTTGGCCTACGTGACTGCATCTAATATTAGGATTTAACTGTACTGTTCGTTAATACATCCATGTCTCTCTTATTGCAACATAGTATGGGCTTCTACATAGGCCTATGCTACGAGATTACACAGACTAAATGTTTTGCAAAAGAGAGCTGTCCGTCCAGTTGTAGGGGCTCCATATGGTTCTCACACTGCTCACATCTTCACAACCCTTAAGATTTAAAAAATTGACCAAATAGGGGAATTTATGTATCGATTTGACCGAAACATCCTGCCTTCTATTTACAAACATTATTTTACTAGAAACTCTAGCTCTTATCGCCGCACCTATACCCGCACGAACACACGCCTCCTCTCTATTAAATCAATTGGAGTAGCGATTTGGGGAAAATTGTTATGGAAATACATTATCCCCCAGCATCTGGGTATTCAAAAACAAATTAAGCACCTACCTTATAAAATGTACTGTATAAACAGCCCTTGTATAACCTTCCACCCATTATAATAATAATAATATAATATCTTTTCGTTAATGAAGCGCCTGACAAACGCACTGCGCTAAACATTTACATGTTATGACAATTAAACAATTCACAAGAACACAAATGACAGACGACATAAATCTTAACTACTAACAGAACAGACAGCCTGCAATACACGGCGCTAATAGCAGCCTACAAAGCATGTTCGCCTACGGGACCTCGATCTCGGTACCTCTCGCTCTCTATGCCAATGTGTTACCCAATGCGCTATCGGGTAGTATCTAATCTATGCTTAGTAGTTAAGTATTTTTGTTCTAAATTGTATATTGACTCAACAGTGTTGAGCAACAGTTTCAGTTTCGCTTTCTTTGTTTTCCTGTTTTCGGTTTATTTCGTTTATTTTCTGTTTTTCTGCTTTAACTGAAACTATTCCTTTGATCATTGTAAGTATGCTTGCAATGATAATCATTATTTTAAGGCCACAATTAATTTTTCAATAGCACGAGCAGTTCAATTAGATACACTTATAAATTCTTCCTAAGGAATTTCATGCGAAGTGGAAAACTGAGACAATGAAGTCGATGCGCTTGTAAGATGACACAAATCAGCCGATAACGGTGCTACTTGCTTTTAGCTTACCATCATAAATGTGCAGTCTCTGTTGTAAGATATCTTCGGCGGAACGAAATTGTACATGTAGCAGTACCAATTTGAGGCGTAGTGGCTGAAAAAATTGCAAGAAAATGATCGGCTGCATGATTCGGCACACTCCAACTGTGACACAACCCAAGGAAAACCAGGTGATATTGCGTCTTCTGCAGTTGGGCAGTAGTTGAGCCAGGTTTCTGGCTGCGTAAAGTTCTTACTAATCTCGATTCGATAGAGGAAGACAGTTGGCTGCATAATAAGCAGATAACCAAACAACATGACCGAAAACGCACGATGAAATTTAAGACGCATAGCGACTGCACTCTGCCAAGTAGAATGCCAACTTCCAAGGTGTTTGGGGTCGGACTTACCGTATGGCAAATTGCAGGCTGCAATAAATTCAACGTGCATCGAGGCCTAACTAGTCAATTGGTATTCGAGTCTGCAGACCGTCGGCTTAAAAAGCGCATTGATAATGCGTCGATATAATCATATCATACATCAGCTGCATATACTTAATCTTGCATAAATTTGTGTGCATTCATGGTACAGGTTGCTGTAGTTAGCGTACAGGCATAGCGCAACAGAACCCAGGTGAAAAGCTACGAGCTTATACAAGACTTGGCCTATCTGCTCAATTGTAGTAATTTATTTAGCGTGCATAATTATCGTAAATAATGTTAAAATATGATTAAGATACCAGCGACAACTATAATAAATAATTATTAGGCCTATTTTTGTCCGAGGCTGAGATTTTTGATCAGAGGCAAAAATTTTCGTATCTCTAGCATTTTTGAGTTTTTACAGACTGCTGGTAACTAAAAATAATGATCGCAACAGAATGGCGGGATACACAGCAACTAAAGAATAAGCCAGTACCTTCAGTTAATCTAGGTTTTTCTATAACGCCGTATTATGATGGCAGAAGGCCTCAGTAGTATGCCGTGTCAAACTGCTCAGAAAAGTCCAGGAATAATGGTGATGCCGCAGTCGAGTTGATTCTATCTCTGTCTCTGTCTGTCTGTCTCTGTCGGTCTGTCTCTGTCTGTCTGTCTCTGTCTGTCTGTCTCACTTTCTCTCTGTCTCTGTCTCGGTCTCTGTCTGTCTCTGCTAAATTGTGCAGCTCGTTTTAAGAGGTCTGTTGTATCGGTCATGTCTCACTTGGTAAGACTATAATGGGATCAGCTGTGGATGAGGCGTTCGTAGGTGTACTAGCAGTGAGATGACCATGTGGAGATCGATCGTGAAGCATGACCCCGCCCTAACATGATGAGGTCAACATGGTGAGGTGACTGAGGTCAGCATCGTGAGGGACGGCCATCCGCCTTCATATGCCGACGATAAGAACTCTGAATTCGATTTCACTTCAGTCTTCTGACTTCTCTTCGAGTTTAGCCAAGGGATCACTCCTTTGCTTCTTTCCATTTGAATGTCTTTTTTGTATTTATGTGTTTGTTGGGGTTGATCATCTGTGACGCTAGATCATTCATTAATGGAAGGCATGCACTCCAGGCCCACAGACTACCATACCACCGCAGAAATCCCAGGGCGCCGGTAAAGTTGGTAAGTAAGTAGGTTTTTTGTATCTGACATGCGCACTTGCATGTGTCAGTGTGAAGAGCGCGCTACTGGTCGACTGACGGACTGACCAGTGGCCAGGTGCACAGAGACATATGTAGACGGACAAAGATGGACATGGATAGAGACACAGAGAAGGATTAACAGGGGTACCTTTGTGGATAACGTAACTGACTGACTTTCCCAATTAAATAGAGGCTGAGCTTAGCTTGAGGGGCAGACGGGGAACAGCTATAGTACCTGTTTCATGAATGTATGTATGTATGTATGAATACATGTATGCGTGTGTCTACGTATCTGTGTACGTATGCATCAAGACACTTAATAGACCGTCTTATAATATCATTCTTCATCTTCAGCTTTATATTTCAGATTATGGACTCTTTTTACGTGTCAGTGGTCGAGAAACAATGAAACTTCGTTGGTCGGTCTCTAGGTTTAAGTGTTGATCCGAGACTGTCATTAGAGAAAGCCTCCAGCTTTCCCAGTCTCATTCTCACATAGGCCTACATTTTCCTTATAAGGTGCAACTGTCAGAATCATTTAGTAACATTATTAACAGTTAAACTGCTAAAAAGTCTATTTTTTCCTCTCTCGTCTTTAAGGCAAACCCCGAATCACAAGGGAACTGAGTCTGTGTAATTTCAGCTTCAGTAAAAAAAACATAACGATCAAGAAATGCTGGAAAGTTTCTTAGAGAACATGAAATTCAGTTTAGAAAGCATTACATTGCATGCAAGCATAAAATATGCGCCGATAGCTTAACAGAAATAATGTGCGTATTTGCGTTAACAAAAGAATCCTCTACAAATTAAAACTTCTAAAAGTGCGAGACAATTCATGATAAAGAGTCCAATAATATTCGGTTTTTGTTCATGTAGGCTAAGTGTGGACGCGAGACTGTCAGTGAAGACATTCTCCAGCAGCCCGAGCATCATTCGCACACACGTTTCCTATCCAGAGAGTCATTGGCAGTAACAGTAGCATTAGTTACAGTTAAGATGCTAATATATAGTAGCTTTTTTCACACTCGTCTTTAGAGTTAAACTAGATTGATAAAGAAAGTTAAACCTGTTATGTTTCTGGTTATGCTAATATTGAATGAGGAAAAGGATCTATTTTGACATAAAGTCAATTCCAAAAACAGCAACATTGTATGCAAGCATAACATAGTATGTGCGGATGGCACGAAACAAAAAACACGTGCAACCTTACGTTAACAAAGAATCTTCCACAAATCCAAACTTCTAAATTATTCTAAATATTAGATTGAGGAAGTGAATGAGGAAAAGTTTCTTAAAGTAAATAAAGTCATCTACGCTGAAGCGGTAAAGTATGCATAATACAGCATAATTATAATGTTAGGAAGAAGAAAATATGTGCAATTTAATTGTAAGAACAGAATCTACCAACAATCCAAAGTGCATGTGCGTGACAAGCCAATTCAAAGAATCTTCAGCTTTTGTTCAGATGCGCTGGATTCTCATCCTAGCTGCTTTAAGTACGCCCTTGGACGACAAGTGCTGCAAGCTAGTCCAGCGGAAGTTATCCGAACCGAACACGCAGGTAAGACACGAATACCAGCAGTCGTTGAACCACCATCCTGCTGAATACTTCTGGGCGCAGTTGCTTTTAATAGATTGGTCGTTTTTGACATCCGGGGTTGAGAAGCCCATTCCATCGTGGTACCAATGGGATCCCTCTGAATCATTCGTCAGCGAATCGCCGGCAGGGCCACTGAATCCTGAGACGTGAATGGTGTATTTGTTGTCTCCCGAATCAATTGAAAAGCTGCTATAATCAGCGTTGTACCATGCGTTATCTGTGTTCACCTGAAACACAATAACTTATAAGTCACTTTCTGCGGAGTTGCAACTATCATACTTGATCCAGTCATTTCCTCCACCGCCCTAAAACATATCCCCTCTTCTATGACTTATAAAAAAAATTGGAAATCGCACCACAGCCATAATTGTTCGTCCTCTTTGGAGATAACTCCAGCCATTATTACCGCAGTTCTTGATCCGATCAAAGAAATCACCAAAACTTCACCTCCACCAATTTCTGCACATGTTTTGCATTAAACAAATTTAAAAAACACTCTTTAACCAAACCAATCGTGATTGCTCCCTTTCTCTTTAAGTCTCTCGCTCCTCAAACTGTATCCGTCTGCCTCACTGACCGATGAATCCTGTGACATGGAACCGATTCTGACCTTGCGCTGCATATCGAAATTGAGAAAAAATTTATTGAGGACCTCCGCTGAAACCTAACGTGCAATTTTTGGACAAACATATTTATGCAATTCAAAGAGGGAACATAATTCGGACATCATGTCCAGCTAACAATGCATATTTTTAAAGTAACTCAGATGTATTATGATGATTTGCAGATGAATATCAGCAAGATGTTTAGTGATGCAATTTTTAATGAATTTAAACAACACAAACTGTGCAGTCGTCTTAGGGAAAGATTCCGATCTATAGCCTATTATGCTAACTTAGTCTAATTTTAGCAATTTGGAAAACATCCAAAATAATGGATGCGAACTTCCGGATGATGATGGTGGTGTATCTTTGTTGTGAAAACAAAGCAAAATTAATTCTTCGTTTTGTAAAGTAATCGATAATTTATTAGCTCGTAACGTAATGCCTATTGTAAGCGTCAAATATGAAAGGCGTCACTCTAAAGCTAAGCGCATAGCACAAGGTTATTCATGAGCGCTGCGTCTAGTCAGAGGGGTTGTCAAAAGATACCATTTGAACAACCATTGAGAAACCGGCTAACTTACTAAGATACTGCGATATTTAAGTAGGCCTATGCTTAAAAACTTAAACATGGTTCAAAATTTATAGCTACCTCTATGACAAGTTTAAAGGTGCCACTTCTGGTCATCTGATAGATTACTTCGTTTCCGAGCCAAAACTCTTTTTCTAAATCTCCAAATCCAACCCTATATTCGTTCCACGTTCGGTCGAAGCTGACGCTTCCATCAAAGCGTTGCATTATGGTCGTCCAACATTTTCTTCGCGGTAGCGGAACCTTAGGATCACCTCCCAAGTTAACGTCAATACCAATGCCGGCCAAGCCGGCACTAATGTCAAAAGCGCACACTCCTGTACAATATAAAGAACACTTTAGGAAATATGAAGCAATCACCCGACCTCACTGGCTGCAGATTCAAACGAACAGCAAGAGATAAGAAATTGTCAAATGTCGACTTAAAAAGTGAAGAATAAAAGTTATCTGATCATAACCTTAAGAATGAATTGAGGCTTAATATTTCCTCGAATGAGCACCATTGACTAAGAATCTAAATTATTGTTTATCTGACACATTATTAATTGCCTTACCATTGTTTTCCAGAAGAAGGCAGAACACGAGCACCAGGAATGTCTTCATCTGAAATATTAAGATATTGCAAAACTGATGAGATCCATTATATGACGTATATTCTGTATAGAAAACACATTTAAAAATGCTGAAAAGCCGCTCACATCAAATAAGTGCACACGTACATCTGAGTCAAACAAGATTGCTTCTTACTAGAATTAAATAAATTTTACTTTATAGAATTCTTATCGTCACGCTTATGAAGAACAAAGTACTTTACCCTCGGTGTTGTCGACTTGTCTACAAGGAAGAATTGAAGAAATCGGTTCACGTCGTTTTCACCAAACTTTCACCAAGTGGCAAAGAATCTCACAAGTTAACTGCGGCAGATGGGGCCTTTTATTCAATTCGACGAAATTCATGTATGCTTATACTTCTCATAGAAAGAATTAATTTCGCTGAAACCGGCAATATTTCTGTCATCAAAACGTTTAGTAGAACTAATTATTGGTGATAAGCAAACGCCTGGAGGGATCAACTCAAGCCTGAATTCTTCTGAAGCCGGCAAAATTTCTGTCATCAAAAATTAATAGTAGAACTATTTATTGGCGACAGTGGCGTAGCCACGCCCGGGCCATTATGGGCACTGCCCGGGTTGGAATTAATTCTGATCGGGTTGTGCAAGCAGAGTTTTTCTCTCTCCTTCTCTGTCTGTCTCTGTCTCTCTTCTTTCTCCGGTCTGTCTCCCTCTCTCCTTCTTTGACTGTGTCTGTCTGTCCCTGTCTCTACGATCTCTATATCTCTCTGTCCATCTCTCTCTTCTCTCTCCGCTGTATCTCTTATCGCTATCTCTGAACCCCCTCACTCAGTAATTCTAAACAATTTTAAGATATTTGTGGGTAATGCCAGTATTATGTTTCACTTTCCAACGATGCGCTGCTTGGACTTTGCACAACTTTGCTTATAGGCTGAGGCACGGAACCCTCGATAAAAGATCATATCCAGATTTCTTTGTCTGAGGAGATAGGACAGTGCTGTCCAACCGTTTTGACCCCGCGGGCCACTGCTGAAGTTATTCTTGAAGCCGAGGGCCCCACCGGTAAACTCAAAAGCAACGACTAAAATTTATTGACAATTATTAACTGTATTAAAATTAATTATGAAGTAATCATAATGAATGCGTCGTGGAAACTGATTTTTGTGTTCGCATTATCAGATGATATGCCAAGTTACGCACGAATAACTATGCAAGTATGCCAGTGACTTTGTCGTTTACTTCATTTTTACACAAATTGAAAATATTTATCGATCTTGGGCGAGCCACTTAGAATCAGCCCGCGGGCCGCGGGTTCACTCTAAATCCGAACCTTACCGTATGGTAAGCTTAAGGTTACTTTCCCTTGTCCGCTGGGTGGTTACCTTTACCCGTATCAAATGGCAAGCTGCGCAGGTTACTTTGAAAGTAAGCTGTCTAGGTTACCAAATGATAAGCTCTTCATACTTTGAAAGTAAGCCGTCTAGGTTACCATATGACAAGCTCTTCATACTTTGAAAGTAAGCCGTCTAGGTTACCATATGACAAGCTCTTCATACTTTGAAAGTAAGCTGTCTAGGTTACCATATGACAAGCTCTTTATACTTTGAAAGTAAGCTGTCTAGGTTACCATATGGCAAGCTCTTCATACTTTGAAAGTAAGCTGTCTAGGTTACCATATGGCAAGCTCTTCATACTTTGAAAGCAAGCTTTCTAGGTTACCACATGGCAAGTTCTTCATACTTTGACAGTAAGCTGGATAAGTTCCTATTTGGCAAGCTCTTGATACTTTGAAAGTAAGCTGTCTAGGTTACCATATGGCAAGCTCTTCATACTTCGAAAGTAAGCTGTCTATGTTACTACTTGACAAGGTCATGATACTTCAAAAGTAAGCTAAGCTACTACTTGGTAACGTCATGATGCTTTGAAAGTATGCTGTCTAGGATACTATTTGGCAAGTTGAGTATACTTGAAAGTAAACTGTGTAGGTTACTATATAGAACCTTCAGTGTTGCTTCCATGGATTCTTTAGTAGGATTCCATAGATGGAACCGTGACATGGTAGTAATTAGTGAAATATGCAATACAGTATTATACTAGAACAAGAAAATTTCAATGATATATTTACTAGAACAATCTTCAGCTTTATACTTTATGAATTTATCCATAATAATTATTCCAAACCAAATCAAATCAAAATAAGTTTATTATGAGATAACAACCGTTACGTGACATGCAGTAACGATTACACATAAAAAAGTGAACAATAATGTAGGTGTCTTGCAAATATAGGTTCAGATCAAACTTCAAAATTGTCCAGTTTATCTCACAGCAGGAAACCCTACAATGGATTACTTCTGTTACCTAGGGTGCCCTATAATTATCATTGGTGGAAGGATGATTGTTTATGCTTAGTTGTACATTTTCATCTTAACTAGAGAGTCTTAAAGGTTTTTTTAACACATTTTAACTAACAAGTCATTATTATGACTGTAATTAATAGGTAATGCCTTCATTTCAGAAATTCATCGATTTGACTGAATCAAGTTGACGGAGGTTACTCTTTCTTAACATAATTTAAAAAATCTAATTGATTACAATTAGATAGAAACTTGATTCTGACTAGCCTAACAATCTTGCAATGCCCCTCAGTGCTCAATGGGGTGCAAAAATAATGTCTGACAACTTGTTTGTAACTAGCCTAATGAGGTTTGGGGGCGCCAAAATTAAGTCTTATAAATTTATTTGTGATAAATTAGTTTAAATAGAATCAAAATCAAAACTAAAATTATTAATTCTAACCCTCATTTTGGCGCCCCTTCCCTGGCGCCCGGGGACACATGTACCCCTTGCGCCCTCCCCCCAGTTGCTGATCGTGTGCAATTAAAAATTGCTACGCTGGTTTGGAAGGCTACGACTGGTACTGCTCCGAACTACATTGCTGAACTGTGCCTTCCAGTTGGCACTCAAAACTAGTCGGCAGGCTCTCCGGTCTGCCTCGCGAAATGACTTGATAATACCTTCGTTTCGAACCACCACCTGTGCTCGTCGGAACTTCTCGATTGCGGCGCCACGGATCTGGAACGCTCTTCCGCCGTCTGTGCGTGCTGCACGCGGCTGTATGGTTTTCTCCAAACACTTAAAGACGCATTTTTTCAGCTGTTTGATGGCCACGTGTTGAGCGCTTCTGAGAGACTCTTAAGTGGCGCTTTATAAATGTTTTTGTTACATTACATTAGCTACGCCTCTGCCGCATAGTAAATAGCTATGCCATTACCAATTTACCCTCTCCACATGATTCTCAGCACATCTTATTTACGTTCAATGAAACAACGCTCTGAAAGATGTAATTCAGCATCCGGTTCAAGGCTGCCAACTTTCAATTTTAAATCCTGGACGCCCGCATAGTCACACGATATGCCATAGCCAACTCTCATTGTATACGCACGGATTTATTGATACCGTAAAATTTCCTTTCGTTTACTTGAAATCTATCAGATTATTATAATATACATGTAGTACACTCTGGAAACAATACTTAAATGTAATTTTTTAAATAAATATAGGCAACATTTTATTGAGACCTTGCGAATTATGAGGCACTAAGCTGTAGCTTTTTTATCTTAATATTAAATCTTTCACTGATCCTATGCCATCATAAGGTCTGACAAAACTTGAAGATATATAATTATATACCTTTTAATTAATTAATAGTAAGACACTTAAAGATGAAAATTCATATTATTTTCAAATGAATGCATTTACTGATTACATATAAAATCATTTTGTTGGCTTGATCACTATCATAGTCTTTTAAATAGTGTACCGTAGAAAGGGTACTCCAATGTAAGTTTTAAAATGATTTAGATGCCTTAATATAATTGCAATCTGTCTGTCTGTCTCTCTTTCTCTCTGTCTGTCTGTGTGTGTCTCTCTCTCTCATTCTCTCTCTCTGTCTGTCTCTCTCTCTCTCTCTCTCTGTCTCTCTGTCTCTGTCTCTCTCTCTGTCTCTGGCTCTGTCTCTCTGTCTCTCTGGCTCTCTGTCTCTCTGTCTCTCTGTCTCTCTGTCTCTCTCTCTCTCTCTCTCTCTGTCTCTGTCTGTCTGTCTGTCTGTCTGTCTCTCTGTCTCTGTCTCTGTCTCTGTCTCTCTGTCTCTGTCTCTGTCTCTGTCTCTGTCTCTGTCTCTGTCTCTGTCTCTGTCTCTGTCTCTGTCTCTGTCTCTGTCTCTGTCTCTGTCTCTGTCTCTGTCTGTCTGTCTGTCTGTCTGTCTGTCTGTCTCTCTCTCTCTCTCTCTCTCTCTCTCTCTCTCTGACAAGGTTCTGAAAAACTTCTTTTCGTCATTCAGTATCCTGCTTAGAGCTGCCTACTTTTGATTTTGCCTATCCGGGATGCCCGCATAGTCACTGATATGCTATGACCAATTTATCCTGTCCAAATGACCGTCAGCCTAATGTCGGATCTACAGCCTACTGAAAATAGTCGTTAACAGAAGATTTATTACATACCTGACTACCCTTATTCTATGACCACCCTAAAACTTAATTACGGACGGATGTCCGAGTTTAGTGCGTGAAAAATCATAAGTTAAATTCACGCTGACTTTGAATTCATGGGCCCATTACTCAACTTTATCCGGATGTAGTGTTCTGTTTCTAATCTGTCAGTGAGCATCTGGCCCGCAGCATGAATTACTTTCGGATAAATCCTTTCTTAATAAAATTGCACCCGTTAGGATGACTTTATGAAGTGTGATGTATTAAGTTTCAGTGTTGAGTCAGAAAATCGCATCAGGCTACACATCTCTTTCTCTAGAAGTGGCCCAATATAAATTTACGATTATTTTGCAATCACACAGGCCCATGATGGATGACTTCATTAACCTCTAGCTTTATTGTATGACAATGCTTTATTATTTAAACTTTTAAGTTATTTTGTTTTGATGGTTTTTACGAAACAATGTTTTTTGTCCGACTATGACGCAAAATGTAAGGCCCTGCCATTTAGAATAATATTAATGGTAAACTGTAATTTCTGAAACTCCCTATGAAAACTATGTTGTCGTATTCTCTATGAAGGTGTTTATTAAACTGGAAACATTTTGTCTGAATAGGACAACAATGCACAGCGGATTGAGTGGAGAGAAAGCATCCTTAAAGGAATCGACGTCCTCCCAAAACAAGGCACCCCAGGAAGAATTGTCGTTTTTGGAAAACAGGCCGAACCAATTCTGACTGGAACCAATGCGGAAGATGTCCTGGTTGCTGCCGCAGAGTTCGGCAAAGGCCGCATCGTCGCCATTTCTCATACTTCGTATTCAACTAACTTTATCCAAGTCGATAAAAACCCGCCAGGTCCATTCAAAGAATTTCACGACAACCTGAAGAAGTGGTTAACGAAGGGAACATTTGAAAAGAACGACAGCATCATAGACGCAAAGAACAGCGCGGACAAGGAAAAGTTGAAGTCGGCCAAGATAGTCATATACCACGGAGGAAAGGTGAAGATCAACCCGGCAGACTTGACTGAGTTCGTGCGCAACGGAGGGGCACTGCTTCACTGCGAAACACCTTGGAGATTTAACCAGCCAAGCAAGGGAAAGACTGTGTCCGACGCGCCCTATACGGCTTTGCTCAATGAAGCCGGCATTTGCTACACTCATGAATACATTTCTAGGCACGATGCCGAATACTCAGTCAAAGAGAACAAAGCCAGCGATGCTCATCTTCTGAGAATTCTAAAAGAAGCGGACAAAAATTTCACCGCTGCAATAGATCATGTGACAATGCTGAAGAGGTTGGAATATATACCAGCGAACGTGTTTCCTCAGCTGAAGAGCTTCGTGGAAAAGATGTGGAAAACCTGTAGGGAAGAGGTGAAAAATATCACGATTCCGAGCCCAAAAACCCACGTAACCAATGGAAGAGAATATGCCATTTTGAATCTTTGGCTGCTCTGCTTCAACTTGCTTCAACCACAAAACATAAAAGCTCCAGGTGTCAATTTGTTTCCGGGTGATTTTTTGACTGAACCTCCCTTGAAGAATAAAACAATGGAATTCCACTCAGACAGAAGACACTTCCATTCGACTGCTTCTTATTTGCCAGCTGGTCAGACCCTGAAAGTGGAGGTGCTTTCAGGAAACAATGACAACAACTGGCAAATAATGGTGGGCTGTCATACTGACTATCTAAATCTAACTAAACTGAAAAAATTAAGGAGATGGCCAAGGGTGAACACGAAAGTCACAATTACTCAGAAAAGTCTTGAGCTATCGACGCCATTTGGAGGTCTGATTTATTTAATTAGCCCAGACAAGGCCAACCTTAGCATAAGTGTCAAGCTGGAAAACGTCGTTGATTCTCCGAGGTTCAGACTAATTGAAGGAGAAAAAGGAAAGAAGACATGGAACAAGAGCCGTCACTCTCCTGGACTCTGGGCTGACATCTCAGGAGAATTAGTAACGATCACTGTGCCCACTGCAAGTGTGAGGAAAATGGAGTTTGATGCATTGACCTCGGTGATTAAGACTTGGGATTCAGTTGTTCGTTTGTATCACGATCTTCGAGGTACAAATGTCTCCAACTTTCAACGAATATGGATTGTGACAGATGAACAGACGGGCGCAGGCTACATGCATTCAGGTTATCCGATAGTGACGCACATGAACGTTGCAGACCCAAACAGAACGGGCTTTCTTTTGAACGGCCCCGCTCTTCAGAAGGAACGAAAATGGGGCGTGTTTCACGAAATCGGACACAACATGCAAAGACGAGAATGGACCTTTGAAGGCACAGGCGAAGTTACGTGTAACATCTTCGCTCTCTGCGCAATGGATGAAATCTGTAACCTTAAGCCATGGATCCACAGCTGGCTTCAGAGATACTTAAAACGCACACAACTGTTTTTGAAAAACGGAACCGATTTCGAGAAATGGAAAAGTTCTGCGGGTATCGGACTCTTTGTCTATGCTCAACTTGCTCACGAATTTGGATGGGAAAGCTACAGAAAGGTGTTTCGTCAATACGAGGCGATGCCCAAGAACGATAAACCAAAGATTGATCAGGAGAAAATAGACAAATGGTTTTCCATTTTCTCCGAAGCTGTTGGATTCAATTTGGCTCCATTGGCCAGTTTCTGGAACATTCCACTTTCCGTTGAAGCAGTTGCCCGCCTTAATGCTAGTTTTCCAGTTGGTTTCTTACCAGATGACGAAGTAACAAGATTCGCTCCAGATCGAGTTGATGCTGTTCTTCGACAGTTTCCAGGAACTGTTAGGAAAAGTTCTGCGGCAGAGTTGCAAAGTTCGACCTAGATTCACGTAACTTTTGCAGTCGTGAAACTCTGTTTTCAACGAAGATCCCGTGAATTGAGAAAAAGATACACGACCGAAACGCAAACACCTGTTACGAGGTCATACTCAACGAGTCGTTGTTGAACTGCATTTACTCACGAAGAATTGTGATTTGTATTTCTAAACATTCATCTGTCCATACGCTTAGTTAATCTTATTAATCTTGATGAACAATAGAAACGGTTAAAGTGTTTTGCTGTTGCATACATATCCTAGAACATTTGGTGCTTTCCTTAATTTGTTTTACTGTGACATCCTTGATTCATTGGCACGAACTGTGCCGCCAACGACTGACTGTACGACCGAAATGTCGTTGGTTTAATTAATTTCTTATCCTACCCCGAATTATTCAATGGGAAGATGTTTGGCATCCTCCTGCATCATGGTGTTCCATGCGACGACGCATAAAGCTTTGCATGGCGTTTTTGTCAACGGTTTATGTAGGTTTACATGTTTACTTTGGTGTCCAAGCTCAGCGAAGATTGCAGATGACTGATACATGTAGGCTACAATCGATTACTAACTAATTACTGGCCTTAAACAACACCTGAAGAGGCAGATATACACTTTTTGGTCATTGTATTTTGGTAACGCAAGAATTCTGAAGTTTGGGACCTCGTACCGAAACAAATTTCTCTCGCATGATTACACTAATATATTTTGAATTGTCTGTATTAATTTTATATTAACCGGTAGCGTTGTACACGAGGAAAAAGCCTTAGTGGGTTCAACAATGGTTTTGTAACTTTTCGAACATGAATTTATACGAACGTTGAGGCAGACATTTTCGCCCAGCTATTTAAACTGTCTTATTGTTAATCAGTCGCTTCGATGCTTTCAAATGTTTCTTATTTACTAGTTAAGTTAAGACAATAAACTTATTTAATTCAAGCGATGTGTTGTCTTGGAATAATTGTTATAGGCGATAGGTCGGTTTAGGAATGTGAAGATAAGATGGCAATGGCTACGCAGTATAATGGAAAAGTCACAATTGATTTGTCTAGAATATAGGGCCCACTTGAGCTCATCTTTGGACGAAATTAATTTTAATTGGATCTGCACCCGTTGCTACCAGTTTACCTTAGTAGGTATTGGATACGTTTAGAGCGGTTGCGTGTTTAGTATGGTCTGACTGGTGACATTCTTGATTGGATAGCCTCTTTTCAACATGACCGTCCATGTTGGTTGGTCCATGTTGTTTGGTCCATGGTTCCACTAGGTCCCCATTTGTCCCTGCTGAAAACGGCCTGCCTCAGGGCTCTGTCTTTTAGCCCATTCTCTATATAATTTACACCTCTGGACTTTCCTAACTCCTTACAACACATGCAGTCTTGGGTCAGCTATACAAGTATGCTGACGATGTACAGGCGTACAAACATTGCCTGTAACCGAACGCCATCTTAGCAGTCCGTGACATGAATAGGACCTTACTGGCCCTAGTAGCATGGATGTCGACAAACCGACTGAGCCAAAACTCAGCTAAGACTAAATTTTATCTGGATAGAAAACCGGAAGCAACTTGCTAAATTCGACCTCACGGGACTTACGACTGAATTCCCTGGTTATACTTTCTCAACTACGGCCCGTGACCTTGGTGTCCTGTTGGACCAGGAGCCCACTATTGTTCCACGTATCCATCGCCTTGCACGGGACTGTTATAATCAGCTGCACCAGTTTCGCACCACTGCCCTTTCACTTACGCCTGGTGCCACCAACACCCTAGTGCATTCTTTCATCACAGCCCGCCTTGACTATTGCTCATCACTCTACTCTGGCCTCCCATCAAATGGAATCACGTGCCTGGACCGAGTCTTTCGCTTTGCAACACGTCTTATTGGACAAATTCCGATATTTGAACGCGTTCTCCTGCTATATTCATTCATTCATTCATTCAGAACATTTATATAGCGCCTCTTCAAAGAAACTACTCAGAAGCGCTCCCGGCCCAGCCACGACTAAAGAAAAAGACTTGAGGACTTGTAGAACCCTGCCGGTTGGCTCACAAGTAAAGAGCGGAGCTTAAGCGGGAGGTCATTCCAGGTGGAAGGTCCCACAACCGAAAAAAGCACGGCGCTGCCAGTAATGGCCAAGCGTGCCTGTGAACTAGGAGCTCACCCCTCGTCGGTAGAACGAAGCGCCCGACGCGCTGCAACGTCGGACACTGGGCGGCAAGATCACGCAAGTAAGATGGAGCACAGCCAAGAACGCAGCGAGAAACTAGAGCAGCAGTGCGGTATGAGATCCGCTGAGAGATAGGCAGCCAGTGCAACACATCACGTATGTATGCAGAGACAGGAGAGAACTTAGGTAGTCGTCCAATGAGACGAGCAGCCGAGCGTAGAACTCGATCTAGTCGCCCCAGAACCCCAAGAGGAAGGCCAGCGAGTAGGGAGCAACAGTTGTCAATTCGACTGGTAACAAAGGCGTGAACAAGGATATGCAGGATACTTAACACAGGCATCCTACCAGGTAGCGCATTGAGTGCAGGATCGTTGCCTTGGTGAGGCGATGTCAGTTGGGTTTCGCCCCAGACTACCTGCGAGAGCTTTGTTGCCCCTCTGGTATTCAAGGTTGCCGCCCCTTCGCTCTGCAGAGCAGATGTGCTCTTAGTACCATTTAAGGCAGATGAAGACACAAGAACCGCCTATTAGGGCGAAATGTGAGTGCAAAGATCCTTGGGCAACAGCATCATAAGTATCAGCCTCTCGCATTGGATGAGAAAGTTTGGACCAATCGTATGATGACTCTACATCCGGGCATCAGCCACCTAGAAGCATAAAGCTCTTGTCTTCATAGTCTGCCGAGAGAGTTCGTTGAAGAATGACGCTGACGTCGGTTGATCTTTCCTGGTCGTTTGACGCCTCGTTGACCGACCGCTGCTGTCGTTACAAGATGCCGTCTGCTGTGAAGAGTTGGTTGTGGTTGCTGGTTGCCCTCCTGGTCATCGTTCTTCTACCGTTACCGACGAAACTCGAATACACTGATATGAGACAACCGGTCAATATATCGGTAAGAGGAATGATATATCGATAGATTGACTGATTATCTCTCATATCTTTTTCTGTATATCTGTCCCTCTTCTCATCCTCGCTATTTCTTTCTTTCTTTCTCTATCTCCCTGTATTCTGTGCCTCTCTGTCCATGGCTGTCTGCCTGTCTCTCTCTTTTTATCCTATTGTTACATGTCTTTAAACGTCTCTGTAGCTCTCTGACTGCCTGTCTATCAGTCTGTCTCTCTTAAGGTTGACTGGACGGTTTGGTTAAATAATAAACTGAAAATGAAGGTAGTACCGAAAATATCTTTTGTTTAGTTCAGTTGAATTGGACTCTTGGTTACGATCAGTCAGGCAAAGTTCTGAAATATGCTACTTCTTTCCGTTGTGAATAGCTATGCCATTACCAATTTACCCTCTCCACATGATTCTCATCTTATTTACGTTCTATGAGGCAAGGCTCTTAAAAATGTCCTTCAGCATCCAATTTAGGGCTGCCAACTGTCGAATTTACAAATCCGGGACGCCCGCATAGCCAATTTACATTGTGCACACGCATTTATTGATTTAATATGATATCATTTTGTTAACTTGAAACCGATCAGGTTATATAATAAATAGGGTAATATTCTCTGGAAACAATACTTAAATGTAATTTTTAATTAATAAAGTTGACATTCATTAATATAATTATACATAGGCAATTTTTTATTGAGACCCTTGCACTAACCTTTATTTTTAGCTTAATGGTAAATCCTGCACTGATCATATGCCATCAGAAGGTCTCACAAACATGAAGACATATATGCCTTTTCAATTAATTAATTAAAAGTTTTAAATAATTAATAGCAGGACACTTAAAGATGAAAATTCAAATTATTTTCAAATGAATGCATTTACCCAGTACATATTAAGTCGTTTGGTTTGGTTTGATCACTATCATAGATTTTAAAATAGTAGGCTATACCGTAGAAAAAGTACTCCAATGTAAGTTTTAAAATAATTTAAAATTCCTTGATATATAATTACATGCAATTTTTTTCGGAAGCCTCTGCGGATTTTGAGGCCCTTAGCTGTAGTTGTGTTTAGCTTAATGGTAAATCCGGCGCTGATCATAATGATGTCATCGTCTTCGTCGCTGTCGTTGTCGTAGTTTCCCCATCATCACCCATGGACTTTTTCGGACTGCAGGCAGAAATTAATGCTGACCTTCCAATCTTGCCAGCAGTATAAGTTGTTTTCGGATAACTTCTTTCTTAATAAAATTGCAACTGATAGGATAACATCACATATATGCTAATAAATTCATTTTCAGTGTTGAGTCTGAAAACTCGCATCAGACTACATCTCACATGCCCATGATAGATAACTTTACTAACTGCTAAATTCATTGTCTGCTAACTTTTTATTTTTTTGAATCTTTTAATTTCAATTTGATGCGTCTCTCTCTATCTCTCTCCCTCTCTTTCTTTCTTTCTTTCTTTCTTTCTTTCTTTCTTTCTCTCTTTCTCTCTGTCTCTCTCTGTCTCTGTCTCTCTGCCTCTGCCTCTGTCTCTGTCTGTTCCTCTCTCTCTCTGTCTGTTTCTGTCTCTGACTCTTACTGTCTCTGTCTCTGTCTCTGTCTCTGTCTCTGTCTCTGTCTCTGTCTCTGTCTCTGTCTCTGTCTCTGTCTCTGTCTCTGTCTCTGTCTCTGTCTCTCTGTCTCTGTCTCTCTGTCTCTGTCTGTCTGTCTGTCTGTCTGTCTCTCTCTCTCTCTCTCTCTCTCTCTCTGTCTCTCTCTCTCTCTCTCTCAGGCAGGGTTCTGAAAAACTTCTTTTCGTCATTCAGAATCCTGCTTAGAGCTGCCTACTTTTGCTTTTACCTATCCGGGACGCCCACATAGTCACTTGATATGCCATTAGCAATTTATCATGTCCACATGACTGTAAGAAGGCTAATGTCGGATCTACAGCCTACTGAAAATAGTCGTTAACAGAGGATATATTACACAAACCTGAATACCCTTATTCTATGACAACTCTGCCAAACTTATTTACGGACGGCTGTCCGAGTTTACTGCGTGAAAAATCATCAGTTAAATTCATGCTGACGTGAAATAATCATGGGCCCATTACCCAACTTTATCCGCCGGATGTAGTGTTCTGTTTCTGATCTGTCATAGAGCATTTGGTCCGCTGCATGAATTACTTTCGGATAAATTCGTTGTTAATAAAATTGCACCCAGCTAGGATGACTTCATAAAGTGCAATGTGATTAAGTTTCAGTGTTGAGTCAGAAAACTCGCATCAGGCTACACACTCCGTCTCTTGGTAGTGACGCTATATAAATGTAAGATAACGATTGCAACTCAGTGATGGAAAACTTGATTAACTGCAAGCTTTAGGCCTATTGTGTGATAAAATTGTATTATTTGAGCCTTGATGTCATTTTTATTTCATTCTTTCTTACCAGAAAATGGACGCTTCTACTACGTTTATGTCCGATTGGGACGCCGAGTTTAGAATAATCGCAATCGTAATCGCTAACTTTAATTTCTTCTTAACTTAAGCGCCACTCGGAAGCTAAGTAGTTATATGTTGTATGAACGTATTTTTAAAACAGGATTAATTTTGTCTGATAGGATCCGATGGCGTGGAGAGAAAACATCCTCAGAGGCATCAAGGTCTTACCAAAACAAGGCCTCGCAGGAAGAATTGTCGTTTTTGGAAAAAAGGCTGAGCCAATTCTGACTGGAACCAATGCGGAAGATGTCCTGATTGCTGCTGCAGAGTTTGGCAAAGGGCGCATCGTCGCCATTTCTCATACTTCGTATTCAACTAACTTTTCACAAAACGATAAAAACCCTGCAAGTGCATTTAAAGAATTTCACGACAACCTGAAGAAGTGGTTAACGAAGGGCACATTTGAAAAGAACGACAGCATCATTAACGCAAAGGAGAACGCGAACAAGGAAAAGTTGAAGTCGGTCAAGATAGTCCTATACCACGGAGGACAGGTGAAGATCAACCAGTCAGACTTGACTGAGTTTGTGCGCAACGGAGGTGCACTGCTTCACTGCGAAACACCTTTTAGATGGAACCAGCCAAAGAACGGAAAGACTGTTTCCGACGCACCCTATACGGCTCTGCTCAACGTAGCCGGCATTTGCTACACTCGTGAATACATTTCTGTGAATGATACCGGATTCTCCGTCAAAGACAACAAAGCCAAAGATGCTAATCTTCTGAGAATTCTAGAAGAAGCGGATAACAACTTTACCAGGGCAATAGACCAGGTGACGATGCTGAGGAGGTTGAAGTATATACCAGTGAACGTGTTTCCTCAGTTGAAGAGCCTCGTGGAAAAACTATGGGAAAACAGTAGGAAAGAGCTTAAAAATAGCACAATTCCGAGCCCAAAAAAGCAGGTAACAAATAAAAGAGAATTAGCCATTTTGAATCTTTGGCTGCTCTGCTTCAACTTACTTGAACCACGAAACATAAAAGCACCAGGTGTCGATTTGTTTCCTGGTGATTTTTCGACCCAACCTCTTTTGAAGAATTACACATTCGAATTCCATTCAGATAGAGAAGATTTCCATTCGACTGCTTGTTATTTGCCAGCTGGTCAAACCCTCAAAGTAGAAGTGCTTTCTGGAAACAATGACACAAACTGGCAAATAATGGTGGGCTGTCATAATGACGACCTAAGCAACCTGGAAACATTAAGGAGATGGCCAAAAGTGAACAAGAAAGTCAGACTAGTTCAGAAAAGTCTTGAGCTATCGACGCCATTTGGAGGTCTGATTTATCTAATTAGTCCGAACAAACCCAACCTTAGCATAAGTGTGAAGCTGGAAAACGTCGTTGATTCTCCGAGGTTCAGGCTAAAGGAAGGTGAGAAGGGAAAGGAGACATGGGAACATAGTCGTCACTTTCCTGGACTGTGGGCGGACATTGAAGGAGAATTTCTAGCATTCACTTTGCCGTCTTCAAGTGTGAGGGAAATGGAGTTTGATGCATTGACATCGGTGATGAAGACTTGGGATTCGGTTGTTCGTTTGTATCACGATCTTCGAGGAACAGATGTGTCCAAGTTCCGACGAATGTGGATTGTGACAGATGAACAGCCAAGCGGAGGTGTTATGCATTCAGGTTATCCGATAGTGACGCACATGAATGTTGCAGACCCAAGGGGAAATTATTTTGCTTTGAACGGTTCCGCTCTTCAGAATGGGCGACGATGGGGCATCTTTCATGAAATCGGACACAACATGCAAAGAAGAGAATGGACCTTTGAAGGTACTGTCCAAGTTACATGTAACATCTTCGTTCTCTGCGCCAAGGATGAAATCTGTCATGTTAAGCCCTGGAACAATACGTTTCTTCAGGATGCCTTGAAAATAACGGAAAAGTTTTTGAAAAACGGAACCGATTTTGAGAAGTGGAAAAATTCTGAGGGACTCGCACTCATTGTCTATGCTCAACTTGCACACGAATTTGGATGGGATAGCTACAGAAAGGTGTTTCGCCGATACGAGGCGATGCCCGATAAAGATAAACCAAAGATTGATCAGGAGAAAATAGACAAATGGTTTTCCACATTCTCAGAAACCGTTGGATGCAATCTGGCTCCATTGGCCAGTTTCTGGAACATCCCACTTTCCGTTGAAGCAGTTGCTCACCTTAATGCTAGTTTTCCAGTTGGTTTCCTACCGGATGACGAGGCAACAAGATTCGCTCCAGATCGAGTTGACGCTGTTCTCCGAAAATTTCCAGGAACCGTCAGAAAATGTTGTTCTTCGGCAGAAAGTGTGATTCACCTTTCAGGTTTTATTTTAGTTACAGTTGCAGTTGTAGCTAATGGATTTTCATTTTAGTTATAGTTATAGTTTGTCTTACTCTTAGTTTTAGTTAGAGTTATAGTTACTGGATTATTTACGACTTAGCTACAATAAGGCTAAACGAGATTGCCTTCAGACGCAGCAGCTCTCCATTATTAAGACGCTTTGAGCAATAATATTGGCTAAAGAGATGTTTACAAAATAACTAAATTTGATAAAATGCGCCACTACTACAATAACTGTAACAGTGTTAATTCACAAATGAAAAATCCGGAGCGAACATAGGCTGTTAGTTGTTAGCGCATTTTCACGTTCTCATGTTTGTCGATATTGCACTTTTCATTTTTATATTTTGCAACGAAAATAACAATGAATTTTTGTTAGTATTATTTTCGTTATGGTTATAGTTAATGATATTTTTCAGTTACAGTTAAAGTTATCGTAAAAGAAATTAGGCTACTTTATTTCGTTAACAAACATTTTCGCTGCCGTTATCGTCAACGAGAATCACGTTGGCGGCAGAACTGACAGAGTTGCAAAGTTCGACCTATAGTTCACGTTACATTTGACCTCGTGGAATGTTATTTTCAACGAAAGATCGTCCGAATTACTCAATGGGCAGCTGCTTCGAGTCCTCCAACATCAAGGAGTTTCATACGACGACGACGCATAAAATGTTTACGTGGCGTTTTTGTCGCCGGCTTTTATGAAAGCTTACATTTTAATTTGATGCAGTGCAACTCTGGTGCCCGAACTGACCGGTGACAGCAGGCGACTCAGTCGAATACTTATTATATTAATAGCTTCCACAGGATACCATCTGAAGACACAAGCATGGCTTAACCCTTTTACGCGAATAGATTGACTTAATGCAGACCGCCTTCACCATTGCTCACCACTCTACTCTGGCCTTCTATCCAATCGAATAGCATGCCTGTACCAAGCCTTGCGTTCTGCAGGGCGTCTTATTGGGGAAATTCCGATATTTGGACGCGTCTCCAGCAGATAATGGATCTCTACCGGGCGGAGCATTGAGCACAGGATCGCTGCGGTGGTGCGGCGATGTCAGCTGGGTCTCACCTCGGACAACCTGCGAGATCTTTCCTGCCACTCGGGTATTCAAGGTCTCCACCCCTTCGCTCTGCAGATAAGGGGGTTCTCCTCGTCTCATTTGCACCAACTGCAACTATGCAGAATCGAGCCTTTTCCACGGTGGGTCCAGTGATCTGGAACGGCTCCAACAGTAGCTACACCGACATCCTGAAGTTTTTTTAGGAATCTCAAAACTGAACTTTTTGCTGTGTTCGAGTCGGGAGCGCCTCTAAACAAACCCCTTTAAGGGGCGCTATATAAATTTATAAATGAATGAATGATTACATTTAAATTCGCCTTCTGTTAAACTTATTATTGTCTGTAACTAAAATGTCGTGTAATCTTACTGCGTACTCGTCAGTTTTAATGAATAAAGAATATATTATTATTTTCTGGCTTATCAATCGTAACAGAAATTGTAATCGTACGTGTAAACTTCAAAATTTATAATGCGCTACTCTATAGCTAAGCGCAGAGCTCATGTTTATTCGAGAGCGCTGCATCAAGCGAGAAGGGTAGTCCAGAGAGCGTTGTCCGGTGTAGGTCCGCGTCCGGTTACCAGAGAGAAGAGGCAAGAGCAGCTGATTGGGCGAGTTTCGTCGAGGATGAGAAAGTGTTTCGAGAAATCAGCGTTATGACGAAAATATTTGGAGCTTCAACTCAATTCACAGAAGTATCTCATTGCGTTCATCTTATGTTAACAAGAAGAAGGAAAAGGAGGAGGAGGAGCAAGAGGATCAGGAGCAGAAGGAGCAGCAAGAGGAGGAATAGAAGCAAGAGGAGGAAGAGCAGCAAAGGAGCAGCAGGAGCAGGAGGAGGAGCAGGAGCAGGACCAGCAGAAGCAGGAGGAGGAGCAGCAGGTGCAGCAGGTGCAGCAGAGGCAGCAGGAGGAGCAGAAAGAGGAGCAGGAAGTGCAGCAGTAGGAGCAGAAGGAAAAGGGGACGGAGGAGAACGAGGAGAAGATACTTAAGCTGTTATACATGGGCTGTAGCTCTGCTTTGTAAACAGCAGTGGATAACTGGCCATTTGGCTGACTCGGCTTTCATACTTAGGTTAATGAGTTACCTTAATGGTGCATGGATTACTAAATCAGAATTTATCTTCTTTCTGTGCTTTCTAAGGGTGTTGCATATATTTAATTTTAAATTTATTTTTTATTCTATAGGCTACCTAACTCTCCTACCTCGACTGTCTTTCACTCTGAACTGAATCTTACTTTCTCCAGTCTGTTTACTCCTCTTATTATTTCCTTTTGCCCGGTTTCAATGTATACTGGTTAAGTTGTTTTCAAACAGGGCATTATCAAATTTTCGTATTATACCCCAAATTCTGAATCTCAAATGACTCATTGTATCAAACTGAACTTTTATGTTTGTGCTGCAAACATATCACTACAAACCGGAACAATTGATATCCATGGGAACAGATTGACGCAAGAAATTTTTAATACCTTTTATTGTGAACAGAAAACTTGAGATGAAAAACAAAAATTGAAAACTCGATAAAGTGAACGAACTCAAGTGATTAGCAACAAATGCATCAAAGGCTTTAACGTAGGCACAGTCTATCCAACGACAATAAAAAGAAGTGCTTGAACAGGGTAACTGAATGAGTAAATAGTTTCAAGGTAATAAATAAGACTAAGTTACAGGCAACACATGTCTTTAAAAAGTCAAAAAACTTAAATTATTTAAATAGTTAATTAATTTGAATAAAATCTCTTATTCATAGACAACAAATGTCACCAATTGTTACCGAAAGGTACACGATTAATCAAACCATGCGCATATTCAAGTTAGAATATCAAGTTAGCAGTAAACGTTCTTTAAATAATAGTTATGCAAAATTTTATTTAGTCGTTAAGTTAATTAAATTAAATAACTCATTTACAAGCGTAGAAATATGCAAATCATGTTGTAACGCTAGACAAAACAAATTGAGAATATGAACTGAGCAAGCAACTATAGTTTTTTAATAATTTTATGATGCGTGCAATACATATAAAAATAAATAGAATATAAATATCTGAAAAGGTTAAAATATTAAATACATCTGCATGACATACACTTTTCATACATCTTAAGACACGTTTTAAAATCACATTGTAAACATTAAATATGAACAATTTTAAAAACAGAACATACGTAAAACTTTAAATTACATACATAAATGTAAACCAGCTGAAAACTAAGTAAAATGTTCAGCAAAGTACACATAAAAACGTTTAAATTATATAAAATGTAAATCAACCAACGATCTCCGAAAACTAACAAGGAATGTCACACAATGCATAGGTCAAAAACTACCGATTATTAAATATGTAAAATAAACACATTTCCAAATAAATATTAGCCAGTTAAACGAGGTACGAAACAACTATCAAATCCATGATAAGATTCTAAACGAGTTAAATAACACAGTCGATTGCGAATAGATATATCACCGGTAACATTGTTACAACTAACAAGTCAAAACAACTAGTGGGATGGGGTAATAAATGCATACAAGTAGTAATCACCTGGGAATAATTCTGAATTGGAACAACTGCTTGGTGTCTGAAGCCTTTTCTGTAATAAATTCGAGGATATTAATGATGCCAAGTGGCGCACACTTCGAGACATCTTTGACAAGGGTTGCAGAGGAGAAATTGGACCGAAGAGATGCTGCCAGTTTCAAAAAGTTCTCGTTAAATGTAAAGAATAAGAAAGAGATATAAAGTAGAATAGGGGAAATGAAGACGCGGGCAATAGGTTAATTGATCACAGTGCAATTTTAAGGGGTGAAGGTAGTAACTTGTAATTGAGTTAGACTATTAAACTCCATGAGGGGACGTAAAATTGCGAATCAAAAAGCCACTCCCAACCGGTTCTAGGCATAGGCCTACTTGTCCATTGAAACACTAGGTAGGCAAAAGGTAGGAGTGAAACGAGGGGTTTGCATTATGAAGGAGGTAGTGGCAGAGAAAGAGCATCTGCATAGAAACATAGAGATTTCACTTTTCCATGTGTCCACTTAATTCCAATTTCAGATTTATATAGCGCCTCTCCAGGAGAAGATGTGAAACGAGGGGTTTGCATTATGAAGGAGGTAGTGGCAGAGAAAGAGCATCTGCGTGGAAACATAGAGATTTCACTTTTCCATGTATCCACTGTAATTCCAATTTCAGATTTATATAGCGCCTCTTCAGGAGAAGATGTTGGCTATGTATAGTTATGTACATACTCTTCAGGAAAAGATTTACATATATCGACTTATAGACATTTCTGTTTTCAGTGCAGGCAATCATGAGTAAAGTCGTTTGAAGAATTGAACGCGTTTAGAGTGGTTGAGAGAGTTTGAAAAGCTATATGGATTTGCGTTTATTGTTGGAAGGTGATGGATTCCTTTGCTTTATACGGACCAAGTTCTGCAATGAGTATCCTACAACGAGGTCTTGCGTTTCTAAGCGATATGTCTGGTTTTGCAACTGGTTTTGCTGATAGTTCTTTACAACGATCATGTACTTTTTACCTTTCTTCAAGTTACACTGGCATGACATTGGAGTTTCGTAATCAATCTGTTTGGGGTAAACTGTTTTCGTCGGAGGTGGTGATCCACATTTGGCAAGCTGAGCTACTCTTCGAAATGTCACGGTTGACTGGCCTTTCAGTTTCTTGGCGACGCCCTCGAAAACTAGAAAAAATTGAAAGTCAAATGTCCACAGATTAGCTTATCAATATATGCAAGTGTGCGCCATGTATCTAATGTTGCACTGAACACCGCATTCCCCCATCTCTCAGGATAGCTTGTGAGCCGTCACAAGCTGTAAAAAGCTAGATGTGTGTGTAACTAGACACTTTGTAGAGCATCATCTTATGCACCTTTTAGAGGCGCGATCTTCTGGTTTTTCTGACGTCTCACATCTCTATAACAAAGTGTCTAGATCTACACGATTATCATTACAGTACTATTTCTTAACGCGATTTCAACTGAAATCATCCATCTACATGCTTTTTTTCCTTTTAATATTAAGCCTAAGCTTAATGTTTCAATTGATTCAGGTCAACAGACATTTTCTAATTACCCTATGTGGCGCTTGTTTCGATCAGTAAGAGAGTTGTGCAAGCGGCGCCTTTGGAATGTGTTTCGGAAAAGGTGCTGCACAAATGTTTGCCACATGATATGAAGAATTATTCCGCTGTAGAAATATTCAGATGAGGTTACACAGCGCTTTAATGCAGTGGCACTTTTGATCAGCACGATGGAGACGAGAACCTTTGACACAGTAGTTTAGTTTCTTAGAGCCTGAGGAATCTTTTCTACCTCGGGCGAAAATAATAATAATAATAATAATAATTGTAATAATAATAATAAAAATGTGTGATATGATAGCCGAAGATTGGTTAGACTTTGTAACGTGAAGAATACGGGTTAGAACCTACTCCTCTGAGGCGTTTACACTGTGTATGAACCTTGAGCAAGTCCTTCACTCACATTCGAAAAGCGCCATCAATTAATGTTTGGCGTTAAATAAAAGATGACTAATAATGTAATAATAATTACAGGATCAGTTAAATATTAAATATAATTTTTTTTAAAACTTTGTATGCACTTTCTCTATTAAAATTCGCGTTCAAGCTGAAGGCTATCTTCAGCTTGAACGCAAATCTGACCTGTGAAACTGTGAACTGGATAAAAATTTGCTGTAACACTGCTCTTAGGTTCCAGTGCATAGGAATAATGGTACAACCAACATTTCTAACTGCTCTAAACCGCACTTGCTTAGATCAGCTACGTAGCAAGTCGTGGAGAATAAAATACGCTATATAAAGGATCTTGATACATACAAGCATACATACCCACTAACCACTTATCTACCTACCTGCTTACTTACATTCATACATTCATATTATTCACATGTTTAATATAAAAACCACATAAAACCGTTTAAGAGGAGCGCCAGTGATAGATTGTAGTCACTTTTATTAGTTGCAGTGACCAACCGATCACCAGCGTTATCCCCCAAGTTGCGTCTCCGTGTAATTCGTCCAAGTAGTTACATTTTTTGTCTCAAGCCCTTTGCATTGTTTCACTACGATAGGAACTCGTTGAGAAATTATGAACGAAATTCTGGTAGAACGTCTAAGGGCTTAATTTTGACTTATTCTGGATTCTAAAACTTGACTTCATTTTGGACTCTTAAAGTCTACAATCTAAATATTGACGCATCGATTCTCAAAACCCAGATTCAAACCTAAAGTTAATTTCAATTCGTTTGAAGATCTTAAAGCCCTTTGAAGATCTTAAAGCCCAAAATCATCAAATCTAGGGTTGAGTTAAATTTTGATTTTATGATAAAACGAAACTTAAAGTATAACCTCCTCAAATTCAAAGTTGAGTTAATTTTTTATGTTATGATTTAATGAAACTTAAAGCCCAGAATCCTTAAATTTAAAGTTAAACTGAATTCAATCCCTCCAATCCTAAGTTCCACGGAGACGCATCTTTTCAATTAGAAAGCAACCAGAAGCAGAAACTGTTAAGTACCTAGAACCGTTCCGTTAGTACTCCTGCACCCGACGCCTCCCTTAAGCTTTCCACCGCACCTCTGAGCAGGGCACATTTTCAATCCTACCACTTGACCGCTGACGCAGCGTTGTGTCGCTCCGTTGTATGTCAATCGTCCACAGCATCTTCGTCTATTGGGACCCATCCTAAACGGGTAGACTTGTCCACCACAGCAGATGTTCTCACCATTCGTCAGGCAGCTCTCACCGCAGCTTGTGTTGAAACTATCTGGACAGGTTTCCGTGTGAGGGCAGATACTTCCTCCGCAACATCTGTAAAATAGCAATGCTAAATGAGGCTCACTATAGGCTACTATACTATGCACCACACTTTGTCTTTCTATGATATCAATTGTATGCTCTACCCTACTATTTATTTTTCTAATAAACCTCTTTTTTAAAACCAGCCGTGAAATTAAGCAACTTTGTGCAACGAACTGGCAGAAGCATTCCTAGCTGTCACCATCCATCGTAATCGTAATCCTATACTCCAGATTTCTAAAGCACTACTCTAAACCTAAGCGTTAGACACCAGCTTCTTCACGAGCGCTTAGCTTATTCACGAGCGTTTGATAATAGTACCTTATACTCTTTAACATACTATTCTATGCTATACCATAAAATGCTATCCTATGCTATGCACTTGAACCGAATTTTGTTGTAACCTTTTGAATGGCACTTACGCGAGGTTTGATCCATCGAAGACGCGTCCTTCACAGCAAGTCTGATTCTTTGTGAAGTAGGCGTTGATGCCAGGCAGACAGCATCGAACCTGTCCACCGCGGGCGTCATGCTCCACTCCCTGACAACAAATCTTACCAGGTCCACCGCAGGGCACCCGAGATGCTACGATACCGTCAGTGCACGTCTGTTCAAAGAGTAAGGTAGCTTTCGTGAGATAATAAAAAGGCTCTATATTAAGTGCTCAAGCACATACATACATATATACATACATACATACATACATACATACATACATACATACATACATACATACATACATACATACATACATACATACATACATACATACATACATACATACATACATACATACATACATACATACATACATACATATATACATACATACATACATACATACATACATACATACATACATACATTCATACATACATACATACATGTATGCGTACATGCACATTAACATATTTACATACATACATAGCCCTACATATATACATAATTACATATATATTTTTATCAAAAACCTGCATTCACGAGTTTTTGTTACATACAGATTAATAATTAAACTAAGATCTGCCAAATACTGTTTGACAGTCAATTTGTCTTTCAAATCAAAACGAAATATCTAAGATGTATTCTTAATTTAATTCAATGACTTTTAAGAAAAAAATTCATGGCTGCCAATTCATTTACAAAAATTCAAAGCATGATCTACTAACACCTTATCTTTTTGTACCAACTTTTCTGTACTCTAACTCTGTAACTTTTGTACTTTTTTGCACTTTGACTGTTTCTTTCAAGGGGTTGTGAAAAGAATTCTTGAAAATTCAGTACTGACCTGAGTTCTAGGGTCAAACACCTGTCGACCATCATCGCCCTCGCAACACATCTGCTGCGAATCAGTGACACTTATCGGTCCGCCTTTCGGACAGCAGACCTCGCCATCTTGCAAGACCCACCGACCACCGCAGCACTTCGTGGCCTTTGGAACGACGTTCCCTAAAAGACAACAAAGATTCAGTTCATCATCATGCTTCGCCGTTCAGCATACAGCTTGGTTTTGGTGAGCCATCTGTTGATGCCTAGTGCATCAGACACTGGCACAATAGAGTTGTTGTTCTGTGGTATACGTTCTGTCGTATGATCGTGTGTGCACTTCTGAATCTTCGAAGGAGTGAAAAATCGAATATAGTTCTATTATATCGTATTGTTTATAATAATATTTTTATAGTAATTATTATTATTGTGAAAGACGACAGAGGACCTGAATGCAACGTGAGACACTAGCAGTCTTTATGACAACAACATTCCCGTATTTTCTAGGTTGCTCTTGAATGCAGTTAGAAGCCATCGATAGCAGTCTGACCAATCTGATTTACACCAGCTTTCTTTAGAATGAGTTTCAGTACAGCGTTCGTTGCCAATATTTCGACGCTGTCCACTTACACCCAAGTTCTTTCTCGAACTCCGTAATCTTCGTTCGTGAGACCTAATCGCAAATTACAAATTTTCAAAGCACTGCTCTAAAGCTAATCGAGGTGCACCAGCTTATTCACGAGGGCTGTGCCATATCAAAGGATGTTCAGAGATGTTAAGGGAGGTCTTAATAATTACTTGCCTCCACAGCAGATGCTTGTCGCTGAGTTGAAAGTTGTGGATGAGTTCAGTGCTGAATTGTAGCAGCATCCCTGACTGTTGGAGTCGATCAAGGTGTCTTGGCAACACTTCTGCGATGCTGAGGTCTTTGTTAATGGTCTTGTCGCACAACACACCTGCGTACTTCCGTCGATCTTACCTGAACATACATTTAGCATCATAGATGCACAGTTTATGACATCATGAAATCTCAGGTGTGCATTGGTTATTCAAGAACGAATAGCATGAGCAGCGTTGACGTCAAGGCATCAAAAGTAAAGAAGTTTTAAATTCTATACCAGCGGGGAATGTTTTCCTATTCGATACTTTCAGACCGTATTAATTATGAAAAATTGTATCATATTAATAATACGATTTATATGGCGCCGTGGTCAAACCGAGACAGAAGAAAAGAGCGTTGTATATGAGTTCAAATAATCACTTAGAGTCAACTGATACTTTTAAGTGATAGGCATTAAGCCGTGATTTGATTGTCTTTAGAGATGGCGCATTCTTCACTGGGACGGTAGCAGTTACAAAAACAATTGTGATTAGAAGAGTAATTATAGTACAATTACCGCTTGACGAACTGGCGCAACAGATTTCTCTGTTCCTCAACCGAACGGCATATTTATCAAAGCAGCAACTCTTCTGGTGGACGTTGTAGAGAGAACCGCCACAACAGTGGGCGGTTGATCTGTTCAGGCCTCCGGTGTAGTTCAACAATCGATCTGCACAGAAGGAAAATCATAAAGGCTTAGATTGGCAGACGGAAAGACGACATAAGTATAAACAATTGACAGAACTAAAGATGAGATTCTACTGCTTCACCACTTCCTCAGATCTGACTTTCTGGTGTTGATCTCAGTGGTGTTGATCTGACTGTGGTTAGTTTTGGCTGATACCTTTGCGCCGACGCCGCCGTTACAGAAGTTGCTAACTATCACTACTCATTCCTCGTTTGCTTCCTTGTTTCTTTTAGATGTGGGTGTGCATGTATGCATGTACGTACGTATGTCTGTCATTGCATGTATGCATGTGTGCAAGCATGTACGCAAGTATGTATATGCTCATTGTATTGATTGTATATATCAATTTATATAGCGCCTCTCGCAGTCCACACTCATCAGAGGCGCTCCCAGTGCGAGAGACCCAGAGAAAAGAAAGAGGCCTTAAGTGTGTATGTTTGTATGTATGTGCAGTTGTGCATATGTTTGCGTGTTTCTGGCCTTTACAAAGGGCCATGTTGGAACCTCATAAATCGTAAAGTGACAACATCCTCACGATACAACATTGCGCTCAGAATCATACAGTACTAATTCGTCATAATAATTCTATGTAGAATTGGTTACCTTGACAGCAGATTTTTTGGTCGGGATTGTACATCACCCCTCCACAGAATCTGAACTCTGGACATCTTTCTTCGCCATTGTCGATGACCTTGACCGAACCGTTCCTGTAGTCACAACATTCGTAGTTTCGTCTCTCATGCCTGACTCTCAGATCCCAAACCATCTGATGGTGGTAATCTCCCTCACAACATTCATGCGTCCGATCATCATAGGGCACACCTCCGCAACATTCCTGGTAAGTCGCCAGTAACCCGTCTTTCCCTACAACGCAACGGAAACAAATGTAGCGTCCAGTAATGTAACGTTGCTAAAAATATTATAGCGCCATTTGGGTACCTGTCGCAGCGTTCAAAGCGGTGTTAGGCTGCGAAAAAATGATACGTGGACCTGTAGGCAAATAATTGTAAACCTAAAATGCCCTTACAGCTGAAAACTTTCAAACAAATGCCAGACTTAAAAGGAATTATGAAATAAAATCAAAACAATAGTGATTTAATTGAGTTGAGGTCTTACAGTAGAACCGAGAGTGGATTGTTCCCGCGCAGCAGATCTCCTGCGTTTTGTCGAAGGTGCGTCCGCCACAACATCCACGCCGTTCGTCGTTGATATTGATCAAGTTCCCTCCGCAGCAAATCTTCTGTCGGACGTCGAAGACGTCGTCTGTCCAGCAAAAATAACAGGTAGTTGCCAAAAATGAACAGGTGGTTATGCTACTAAGGAATCATAATTGATAGGGTATTGTATTGTATTTTCGTTTTTGAAAACTGGCTTTCATAACGCAGCCAGTAACAAAAGTGCGTGACTTATGGTTATAACAAAGGAGCCTCCGGTGATATAGGGTAGCTTCCTCTTTGTTTGGATGCCTAAGTGTAATGATCCGGAAGGGTGAACACGGGGTATGTCTTCACTTCCCCCCAACGTTTTCCTTATTAGGTGCCTGATCAATAGGTCATCCTGTATGAGTCCTTTACAAATTTTCAATCGCCATGGACCAACTGGATTTTTATGGAAACTTTCTTGTTTTCTTTGGGGATGGTCTGGCCGCCCACACCCAATCTTAGGATCGACTCATAACATGTGTCCCATTGTTGATTAAAGCATTTACACTTCCAAACTTTTTGTGTTAGATGACGTGAACAGGAAAGAGTCAGGTGACTTGAACAATTTAGCTAATTATTCACCTGGCAAGGTATACCGTTGGCTCCATAAAATTAATCATATTTATTCTTTATGAAGCGCACTGACAAACGCACTGTGATGTACATCTACATGTTATGACGATTAAACAATGCACACGAACACAAATTACAGAAGACATAAATCAACAAATTTGCAGCCATACAAGGCGCAAGCTCATTGTACGTTTGCTGCCACCTAGGGAATGAAGGCATGGGCAAAACTCAGAGGGCTTCACGGGAATCGAACTGGTCCGTGAGCACTTCAGGCAAGAGTGTTATCCTTTATATCTATGCCAGTCAACGATAGATCTTCTCAACGCTTTCTGTGTGAAATGTTGTTTTGGGTTGAAAAAGATCACTTATATAGCGCCCTCCTGTTTCCTCGTAATAGTCATAGTGCTATTGATCATAAGAATTACCATAACTGATGAGCAATGATAGCGACGAGATACAGAACGATGTGTCTTACCGTTGTTGCAGCAACCTTCGTGTCGATGAGGTGAGTAGCAGATTCCGCCACAGGGTTCCTCGTTACGGTGGCACTGATTTGGAGCATCACCTGCAGCAGAAACATCCGAGTTTCACATCGATCATGCAGTTACCCCTTCTTGCAGGGTGTGCTTTGCAGGGCAAAAGGGGGCATTTATCCCCATCATCAACTAGCTCAAACGTTCTCACGTTCAACCTACATTTTCTCTATGCATTTATGGGGAATTGTTTTCCACTAACGCTACCCTCTACCTCCATCCTGTTAGACGAACTAGTTAAAATTGTGGCTGTTATCACGTTAACGGTATAATATTATAGCAACTTTGCAATTGTGATTGTAATTACGACAATTTATATATCAGCCTTAGTAGAAGGATGTTTCTGGAATGCTTCACACTGCCAACTGTCATCATCGCAAATGTTTGGAAAGTCTCATAGTAAGTAACTTTCAAACTGTTTCCTTAGAAAACGTGAAGGTTCGTGGCTTCCTGAATAGGTACAAGAATGGTCTGTTGCCAGACACCTCAGTTATCGTCCATTGATGGAAATTAATAATTTGCATCGACGTAGAATTGATTGCTCCCTGTGCCAAGCGTAAAGCTAGCGCTAACACCCCAAAGATCAGTAATAGTATGCATGTGTGTATGTGGAACTATTTGTATGTGTATATGTATCTATGTATGCGTGTGTGCACCTTTGTATGAGTTTGCATACGTGTGCATAAATTCAGAATCAAGCCATGTGACTATCTTGCCAAAGATATTCTGTGTACCGTTCTTAGACTAGAAGTCTCATCTTCTCGATTCTATTCTATCGTACTTACTTTGTTGTAGGGAGTTGGCTGTCGCTGTAGCCAACCCAAGAAAAAGAAGAAATTGCACTAAAAAAATCCTCGCCATGTTTTAAGACCGCCAGACGATTAGCACAAATATGAAATGAAATGTAAATCGAAAAACTTAAGTTAGAATTCTCAATCAATGCTTCGATTGAATACAGAAATGCTTACCAGTGCTGTAGTATTTATAGGTGAGAGAGACGCTCCCTTTTCTCAAAAGCTGGTTGTCGATGCCAAAGGGATTTCAGAAATCCACTTGCGTCAATCGGATATCATTGGAAATCCAGCCGCTCTCCTATAGTCACCTGGAAACTCTAAAGTCTGAATCGCCTCAACGGAATACTACTAACGCCTTCACACGGCCGGATACTTTCGGTGTTGGGGGTAGCTATCTGTTGTCACATCGGTCACACGTTGTGACATGACCACATCGGTTACAGACTAACCACTGCATCACCACAGGTCATCGTCCCGGCAGGCCGCAGATCATTTCGGGTTCTACAGATCATCTCCGGGGGCTCGGCCCTGACTCGGTCATCGACTGCAACAGACAGAATTGCCGCCGGGATTTTGGTGATTTGGGGCTAAGCAGATTTGGGCCAGAAATAGCAGACGTCACGCCGTTTGAAAGAGTTGAGTAGTCGATTAGGCGTGCCGATCAATAAGGACGAATTCGTAATTCATTGTCGCTTGCTTTACACTAAAGTCGCAGCTTTGCTTCCTCAATTATTTCCGCCTATAGGCGCTGGCCCGCAGATTCACCGCTAGCTGGGCTTTGCCTACGGCTGCTTGAGTAACGGACTACGGTAACGGGACCCTTATGTGCGGCACGTGTGTCGCTTGCTAGACGCGACGCGTGGATAATCCGACTTTCTAGGGAAGCAGACGGTAGGTTAAGACCCGTCTTGTCTATCGGCCCTGACGCGATCACGTAGGGCCGAGAAAAACGTATCCTTCGCGTAATTACATCAGCGACTTTAGAACAACAACCATTTCACAATGGAGGTGTATTATTGAGTCGTAGGTGACGATCAAACACTGACAGGTTCGAAGAAATTGTCGGTAAGAGATTTGAGTAATTGATCGTTGTCGATTTTACGGTCCTCGCGTTTCCCAGTTGTCTCGATAACTATAATAATAGGGGCGGTAAGTGATAAGCATTAGTGTATTTGTTTGTAAAACATTTGTACAGTCGTGACTACGAACAATACGCTTCACTTCTTATTGTTCGTCACTTTTTGACTTCTATCGCGCCGGTGTCTAATGCACACGGTATCAACCGATGCGCACCAGAGCTAATCCGTGATTGTAGTTTTAAGTGGCCATTTATATAGCGCCGCTCAAAGTGCAAAACAAATCGGAGTCGCTCTCCACGCTAGCCGATATGATGTTAATGTAACTGGAACTAGACCAATGCACAGTGTTGCACAGTCAATCAGAAGAGTCACTAACGGCGGTCCCACGCACACGCGTAGAGCCAAGCAACGGATTCCCCTCAACAGATGGTATGGATGTTATGAAGCCGTAATGAGGCAGAAGTTTCTAATTGCAAATGCCCGATATGTGTTGGGATGCATGGGGTACGCATGTACCGTGTGCGAGAGGGTAAGGTTTGGGCTTCTATTGGGCGAGGTCGGGTGTGCGTCATCCCAATATCGATCGTTTTCCAAATGGTCATTGCTCATTGCACCTGGTTGCGTCCCTACTGAAATATCTGTATGTATGACATATGTATGTATGTATATGTATATGTATGTAAATATGTATGTATGTTTATGTGTATGTATGTATGTATGTATGTATGTAAATATGTATGCATCTTTATATGTATGTATGTATTAATATGTATGTATGTTATGTATGTATGTATGTATGTATATATGCATGTATAATGTGATGTATGTATGTATGTATTTATATTTGTATGTATGTATGTATGTATATATGAAACGATGTAACGTTTGGTAATAAAGTTTAGGCCCTCGTTAAATTGCCACAAAAGATGAACATATTGAAGCCGCCATGTGTGACCATCCCGTATCCAAGCGTCTACTTCGAAACATTTATGGCCCTGAAATTAACCAGCCCAATATATCCCGGCTGATACAGCTTATAATTGTGGTTAGTCGGCTATTGTTAATCGCATGACGGCTGCTGTGAATAGTATTGTATAGTGACCGCAGACACTTAATGCGGGTGAGGCCGACCCATAGACAAATTTGTTGCGGTACATCGTCTGTGCGATGAGGGCTACCGCAAAAGGACAAGTTGGCAAATATGGGGAATACGCGGCCATAGATACATTCAGGATTGTCTAATCCATGTTCATTCAGCGTTTTCTTTCGTTACACTTCTTGTTTCATTTCACCAGATTAGCTCATCAGGTGCAGAATTCACTAGATTACTCATGTTTAGACCTCTACTGATTTTACCGCTTGGCCTGGATCGGGAGCGCCTCTGATTAGAGACCTTGAAGGGGCGCTATATAAATTTCGACTGATTGACTGATTGATTGTTTGAGTATTAATCTGATGAGATTATTATGACTGATTGATTATTATTGATTATTATTGACTGACTATTACTATTACTGACTGATTGACTGACTGACTGACTGATTATAGAAAGTGAGTAATTTAGATGGTAAGGTCGAGGAAAAACAGATGGCGTTTTGGACATTACCGATTAGGATTTGATTGATTGATTGACTGACTGACTGACTGACACACAATCCTTCTGAGCTCCAAGACTGACTGACTGAAAGCATGACTGATTGATTGATTGATTGATTGATTGATTGATTGATTGAGTCTTAATACCACGTTGCGATGAGATTGTCTCGCTAGAATAATGACAATCACTCAAGTGTCAATCATACATGGTTAACTACGTTGCAGATGAAACGGATTTTTCAATATTATTATCAGACGTTATCTGACCATAATTATAAAAGTAAATAAGTAAGGACGTAGGTAAACAAGTAAGTAATAGTCTGTTATTGGTGCAGGACAGACGCTCACATTGGAGAAAACAAGCAGTTGTTTTAAAAGTTTACTATCGTTGTATGAATGTTGATGGTGATTGCAAATTTATATTGCGCCACTTCAAGATAGACTCATCAGATGATATTCCTATTATCAGATACTGTATGCTCAGCTAAATACCACCTATAGTTTGGAAGCATTTCAACCATATGACCCACGCTATATGACCTCAAAGCGTGGTTGTCTTTTCCCCGGATTCGTCCTTGCCCATTGTACCTTCACCTCCATAGCGAATGATCCGTAAGATTGGAAATCCTTAAGATTCATTTTGCAGAATGATTGCTCATAAATTAGTTATTGCCAATAGTTTACGTTGAAATTGAAGAAACGTCTTCGGTTAATCATAATACGACAAGGAATGGCCGAACCCTCACCAAAGAAAACAAGAAATATTCCAGGAAACCTCATTATAGTTTTGGGACGATTGAAAATTTGCTACCGACTCATACAGGATGACCTCTTGGTCAGGCACCTAATAAGAAAAGCGGCTAGAATAATAAGAAGAAGATTATACCCCGTATACTCACCTTCCCATGTCATTGTACCTGTGCGCCGAGACAAAAAGGAAGTCACCCTAAACGAGTCGTTTGACTCATTTTCGAGTCATGGAGATGCACTTTAAATTGAGTCAACTCATGCGTGGAGGCTATCTGATAAACTAAAGGGGATAATAGGGATCGACAGCGTAAATGAATAGCTCATATAATGTTATCTGACTGATTTATTAATGACGGACTTATTAGTAAGACGAAGGTGTGATTCGCTGATCAGGTAACATAGAGGGGATTGGTAACTTACACAAGACCGGTTTAGGTGAACACAGTAGAACAGGATATGGCGAGGTAATAAGCTTAGGTATAAGGTGGGATAGGGTATGGTAGTAGGGTTAGGCAAAGTCAGCCTGCCAACATATTATATTTTGTGATCCTGAAAGGTGTTGCATTCTAAGAAATGACTCCAATTACGCTGTTTTCGTAATGCACGTGGCTTCAACGGATATTCGATTCAAATTAAATCATTGGTCGAATTTCATGCATGTAGGCCCTATAGCCTATATATTTATGTAATTGTACGTGTATGTATGTATGTTTGTATGTTTGTATTCATGTATGTTTGTATTCATGTATGTATGAATGTTTGTATGCACGTGTGTGTATTCGTTCTATTTAAACAGCGTAATTTTGAGAATCTCGCAATGTTTGTATTTCGAGTGTTATCGTCGTGTGAGAAGTCGTAAGTCGTCGGTGAAGTCCGATCGGTTTCCGATTCGTCAGAGATAAACAGGTGATAAGCGAGATTTAAAGCAGAAAGTCTTCACTTAGGCGTGAATGACAGACGTGACAGATTCTACTAAACGATACGATACGATAGTAGACTGCATGGATCATTGTAAATTGTTGAAATTGGACCAATCATCGTGAGTGCTACACTGTTTGGGTGCGTCACAGAATTTAGTGATTGGAATTGTAATTGCTAAATATGTATTCATATTCATGCCTATTAATATTGCTATCAGCACCACTACTACTAGTACTACTACTACAACTTCTACTACTACTGCTACTACTACTACTACTGCCATTACCCCACTACCTCTGCTGTCATTACATTTATTATTACTATTAGTGTTAATATTATTGTCATTATTATTATTATTTTCAGTAGTAGTGGTGGTGGTGGTGGTGACAGCAGTAGTAGTATTATCATTTAGAAACTTCTATAGCACAAGTCATCTATCAATGGCGCACCGAAAAAAATTGTCGAACTCACAAACTCGTATCTATTATATTGCTATCGACACCACTACTGGTTGATTGACAGTTGAAGCCACCGTCCAACAGATGGCGGTTAATGAGGCATTTGTGTATACGTGTGGTGTGTAGATGTGCATGTTTGTGCGCCAGCGTGTGCACGTGTGTGTATGTGTTTGGCACGCGTTTGTGTTATGCACGCACACACACGCAAAGGTGTAAGAACACACACACACACGCACACATACCAGACTTTGGACCAGCCTCTCGTTGAAGAGCTTCCGTCCGGACTTAACGCTCTAGTACTCGCGTCATCCTTGGGACAAACCGCAATAATATATAGAACAGGACGTAATACGGCCGGTGCATAAAGCCACGTGCATATGTATGTATGTATATATATATGTAGGCCTATATATATATATATATATATAATTATATATAATATATATAATAGACATGAATGCATAAGTCTGTATAAGTAGGCTATATGTATATATGTATATAAGCATATATTATGCAAATATATATATTTATATATTACTGTATACGTGTAGGGAATTTAAGTGTTTTGTCTTCAGTGGACTTGTTCTATTGGCGATTGAACCTATAGGTGTTTTTATTAGGCCTACGTGTCTTATGCTGGGCTGCGCAGGCCTCTGTTGGAGGAACTAGGTCTGGGGATTTCCATTAGGCCTACGTCATTTGTGTCTTTTTTTGGACCGATCGTACACGCACACGTGTTCCAACCAGGTAGGCTATAAGTGAAAAATATGTTAAGGTCGTTAATGCATGGGTCTACCAGTATAATGTAGACTGAAGAGTGTAGTATAGTGTAGTGTATTGTGTAGTATATTGCGCATAGCGTATTGCATGTAGCGTCTAGTTTAGTATTGCATGTATATAGTACAATGTAGCGTGTGGTATATAGTGTATGTATTTGGTAGTGTATATGGAGCGTCTATATAGTCTAGTGTAGCATGTAGTATAGTGTAACGTGTAGCGCAGTGTTGCGTAGTGAAATGTAGCGTTTTTGTATGTAGCATGTAGTAAAGTGTAGTGTGTAGTTTGCATAGTGTATATAGCGTGTATTATGTATAGCGTCTAGTGTAGAATAGCATGTTGCATAATGTTGCGCGTAGCATAGTGTAGTATAGTGTCTATAGTGCGCGTGGTATACTGTAGCATTGTGTGCACTGTAGTTTAATGTAGCAAAGTGTCGTGTGTGTATAGATATTGTCGTGTAGCGTGTAGTGCAGCGTGATTCCTAACGAAGCGTATAGTGTAGTGCGATGGGGTAAACGTTAGCCTATATAGCCCCTTCTAAAGTAAGTAAGTAAGTAAGTAAGTATATTCTTTATAACACACAATGGGACATATATACAGCAGAAAACAATTATTATGATACAAAGAAGTAATAATTAGCAATTAAAGATGTAAATTAAAAGTTGAGTGAAATGACTGGAAAAACTATTATAAATAAGTCGTCTTTACAGCATCCTAGGTGATAAATTTCCGGTATTGTAATAAAGTGTTATTAGAGAGCGAGCATATTATAGGCGACACTTTGAGACGTTTACAGTTGAATGCACAGAGGTATTGGGCCGTGTTCTGGGGGGAGGGCGCTGAGGTGAAGGAACTGCTGCCTACCGTCTAGCTCTCAACCCTTTGGGGTAGGGGTGGTGAGGGAGGGGCGTTTGAATGCGGCGGCCACATCAGTTTTTGGAAATTCAGATGATCGAATCGTTCGGTGGTTTTTGGACGACGTATCGTGAGAGAACAAATCAGCAACGTCAGTATGTGCATCGCTCAAACGTATACGATTTATGCATGCAAGACTTAGGCCTACATACCGAACGATATATACTTCAATATATTCCATTATATATATATATATATATGTATAATGAAAAATATCGTGGAGGAACAAATCGTCATCAGAGAGAGAGAGAGCAGACACACACACACACAGAGAGACAGACAGACAGACAGACAGACAGACAGACAGACAGACAGACTGACTGACTGACTGATGACTGACTGACTGACTTGACATACAGACAGACAGACAGACAGACAGAGACAGAGACAGACAGACGACAGACAGAGACAGAGAGACAGAGAGACAGAGAGAGACATACATGCATACAGATAGATAGATAGATAGATAGATAGATAGATAGATAGATAGATAGATAGATAGATAGATAGATAGATAGATAGATAGATAGATAGATAGATAGATAGATAGATAGATAGATAGATAGATAGATAGATAGATAGATAGATAGACAGATAGATAGATAGATAGATAGATAGATAGATAGATAGATAGATAGATAGATAGATACAGACAGACAGACAGACAGAGACAGACACACAGAGAGACAGACAGACACACAGAGAGACAGAGCTGCACGCATCGCATTTCGGCAGACAGAGATCGTGACTAGGTTGGATATAGAGATCATGTAGCGCCTTTCTGAGGTTAAAAAAGGAGTATATGCGCTATAAAAATGTTCGCATGCATACATAAACACATAGATCTTCAGATTGTCACGACGAATTCAGTGATACGAGCCTCAGACGCACGACACATACACACACACAGGAACACAAATACAGGGATACATATGCAAACATGCACACACAAAGACACATACGCACACAAACACTGGCAGACACGCACACATATACACACATGGATAAACATACGCGCACAAAAACACTGACACACGCACACATACATACACACATACATACACACACACAAACATACACACACAAACAGACACGCACACATACATGCACACATACATACACACACAAACATACATACACACATACATACACACACACATACACACACGGACAAACATACACACACACACACAAACACACACGAGCGCACGCTAGATCGAGACAAGGCCACACATGTGCAATTCCCGTGGTCTCTGGAATATTACTTAAGGTCATCTCAAACATCGCAAAATCCTCCACCTTCCAAGTTTTCTCGTCCTCAACGAAACCTTCCTTTACATCATCCACTCTCTGGTCTCTCTAACTCGGGTTATCTCTTGCAAATCTCCGGACGCCCTGCTGACTCAACAACGCAGCGCTCGTGAATAAGCTGTTGCCCAGCGCTTAGCTTTCGAGCAGCTCATGAGAAATCTGGATTCTATGATAACCATCACGATTACAACATTTTTCGACACGAAGGGTATCAGTATGGTGGCGAAGGAGGGACAGGAGGGGTACATTTAGGTGGGCCAACTGTGAGGAGAGGGGGGTTTGCGCTTTGGATCCGCCTCTGTTTCTTAAAATAGCCAAATGACGTGTGTGACTCTCTAATGAACAGTGCTGGTGTATATCACTTGAGAACGTGAATTTGAGATAAACTTGTATGACATCAGCATATTGCTACGTAAGAAGGTGATACAATGAGATCGATGGATTCTGTAACGAAAGTTCGAGAAGTTTGGCGGAAAGGTACGATGGAGGGTGACGGAAAATTTTAAAGATCAATCGCAGACGGGAAGGGATGCTAAGGTAGGCCACGTGAAAGAGCTATTGAGTATTAGCCAAAAATAGAAAGAGAGAGTGTGAGAGACACATACAGAGAGCCAGAGAGAGAGAGAGAGACAGACAGACAGACAGACAGACAGACAGAGACAGACAGAGAGAGAGACAGAGACAGAGACAGAGACAGAGACAGAGACAGATACAGAGACAGAGACAGAGACAGAGACAGAGACAAAGAATGAGACAGATAGAGAGAGACGGAGAGAGACAGAGGCAGAGACAGAGACAGAGACAGAGACAGAGACAGAGACAGAGACAGAGACAGACAGACAGAGAGACAGACAGAGACAGACAGAGACAGAGAGAGAGACAGACAGACAGACAGACAGACAGACTGAGACAGACTGCAGAGGCAGAGAATGAGACAGATAGAGAGAGACGGAGAGAAAACAGGAAGAGATAGACAGAGAATGAGAGACAGAGATAGTGAGAGGGAGAAAGAGATGGAAAAGAGCGAGAGGGAGACATACAGAGAGTGATTGAGAGAGACAGCGACAGAGAGATACAGAGAGAGAGACAGACGTAGACAGACAGAGACAGACACAGAGACAGAAAGACAGACAGAAAGCAAAGAGTGAGAAAGAGAACCAGGGTGGAAGGCGATGGCGATGAAAAGCGCTCTATATGGACAATGGCGCAGCAGCGAAATTAGGACGCTTCATGCATTTAAAAAGTTACAAAGGTAGTTGTTGGGGTCCATTTGGAACAAAGGAAGCAACTGTATAGTGACCCGTTTTACAATACAATACTATAATACAACGGTATTAGTGCCGGTCATCCTTCTAAAGTTCAGAAGTCACACACGGCCATACTACGACAGAGCATTGATGGCGCTAAGCAATTGTGAGTGAAGGGTGAAGGACTTGTTCAAGATACATGCACGAGTGGAGCTCGAATCTACACTATCCACGTTACAGGCTAAGCGCTCTAAACATCGGGATATATACCGTGTCACACAAGGTAGCTAAAGCTGAGCAACTGGGGCCTGGTTTAGGTAGCCGGATGGAAGTACATATGGCCTGCTTCGTAGAATGGCCGAGCTGTGGGCTACTTTACATAACAACGAAAATCACTGTGGCCTCGTTTAGCTAACCGTGGAAGTAGTCATTGGAATAACGTCTACATGACCTGCGTTTTGTAACGCTTGATTTCGGTCAAGGTACAACAGTGGCAACGATAGCAAATGGCGAATAACCAGTTAGCTATCTTGGACTTGCCCAATGTAACCATGGAAAGATCTGTGAAGCGTTCAGGTTTTTCAATGAGTTCATGACATCAAATTACGAATCGCTACTTTGATTAATGACTGTAACAATGATGTTTGGCTCTGATCCGATGTAGGTTTCCACGGGATGATAAATATCGTGTGATTTATTTTAGGCTGCCATGAAGATAACAATTGTGAGATGCTTTAGGTTGCCATGGAAACAATTGTTACGTACCAAAATAATTATTCCCATAGTAACTATGGGGATGATTATAATTGCGACATACTTTAAGTTGTCAGTGGAACTGTTGTTTTGTATTTTGTTGTTTTAGGTTACCATGGCGATTGTGATTGTGACATCAGCGCCTTTGTGAGGTTAAGAAAACGCGCCTTCCCTTGTGTTTAGATACATACGTACATTCATATTTTTTTACATGCCTTAGGTTACCATAGGGATAGTAATTGTGACATCAGCGCCTTTGTGAGGTTCTTAAAACGTGCTTCACGCGTGTTTAGATATTATGCTTTAGGTTACCATGGGGATAATAATTGTGACATGCTTTAGGTTGCAATAAGTGTCATCTATTGTTTACGTTGCCATGAGGATATTAATTGTGACGTGCTGTAGATTGCCATAGTAATAATTGTACCGTGCTCTTTATGTTGCCATGTGGAGAATGATTGTGACGTTCTTTAGGTTGCCATGGGGATAATTGTTACCTGCTTTACACGTAGGTAGCCAAGGGGAAAACAACCGTGATTTGTAAAACTAAAAACCTTGCAAAGACTGGTAAGTTTTATTAATATCAATGGACCATTATTTTTATTGAGCACCGTATCATCTAATAACTCGTCAATAGATGTCGTACATGGTCTTGCTTGGCGAGAGGTGACCGTTGCATTCGCCAGATGGCGTGGTGCATGCACGCAATGACCAGCGTCGCCATTTTGAGTCGCAGCAGACGATATATCGTGTCGTCATTAGTATTCAGGCAGCGGCGTCGTAGCTCGGCTATTGATCAGATGGCGTTCAACAGCAGTAGCAGAGCCACCAGCCCAAGCCTCAGCCGCCTCCTCTCGGAATAGGATGGGGGAATTTGGACCAATGGCATGACGGCTCTACATCCGGGCACCGGGCACCTAGCGGCATAATGCGCTCGTCGGATCGTCTGCCCAGAGAGATAGAGACTTCGATGAACAATGGCGCTCACGTCGACCGATCTCTTCCGGTCGTTTGACGGCTCGTTGACCGCCCGACCGAACGACCCACTAAATTCCGACTGCCTGCTATCGCCCCCTAGTGTTGCGATCGCCCACGAGTGTTAAGAGATCAGCCCTCGCTGCGGGGCGCCACTTGCATGGAGTTGACGTCAGTCGTGTAGGTAGGCCTGGCTTCACGTCCGGTCCAGTAATCCTTGGCGTTGATTGCTTCGCGAACCTGTGCCATCCGGACTGTGTCTTCAGAGCGAGTGTGTCGCACTGTTCTTGCAGCTGCCATCACAGCTGCTGTTGTTGTTGCTGCTGCTGTTGTCGTTACAAAATGGCGTCTGCTGCCGTGACGAGTCGGTTGTCGTTGTTGGTTGCCTTCCTGGCTATCGTTCTTCTACCGTTACCGACGAAACTCGAGTACACGGATATGAGACAACCGGTCAATATATCGGTAAGGAGAATGGTTTTGCTTGGTATGGTCCAATTTTACAATAACACAGGACAATACAGTACAATAATTGCATTTGATACAGCACGATACAACTGTGTTTGATACAATACAATACAGTACAACTGCATTTGATATTAAACAATGCAACTGTCTTGGATACAATTCAGTAGGCCTACAGCTGTATTTGGTAACAATACAGCTGTGTTTGACACACTACAATAATTGTGTTTAATACAATATAATACTGTATTTGACATAACCCTAATTCCAAAGTTCAGAGGTGCACACACGACCACAAGACAGAACATCGATGGCGCTGAGCAACTGTGAGTGAAGGACTTGCTCAAGGTCCATGAGCAATAACCACCCAGTCCGCCACTGATCGTACCTTGTCAGTGCCAGTCCCAAGCCTGGATATACGAGGAGGGCGATGCTAATGATCTATATGTTATCACACAGTGTCGTGAATCTGAAACTACTACTAATACTACCCGAGAGAGGTCTCGAACCCATACTCTCCACGTTATAAGCCAAGCGTTCTAACCACAGTATATCAGTCAATGGGCGCTGGTAAGGAAAATTGGTATGACTGAGAAATTGTAGGTTAGGTCTGATCGAGCGCCAAGAGGTATATATCCGATAAGACACGGGGACAGCCTACTACGGGGACCTTAATGGCATGGCACCCATTCAACCGGAGAGCGGTGGCGAAGGATCTCACCTGATCCATTCTTTTAACAAATGAGCAGGGTAGAGGCCACAGTGTCGTCATGTTAAAAGTGTGCATTAATACATTTACATTTAAGGGTGAAGTGACCCAAGTGAGTTGAGGAAGAGATGCGATCTAACGGATAGACTCTGCAGAGCCATCGTTAGCAAGAAGGGGGTTAAAGAGTCTAGGTATACGGCCAGCAGCGGAAAAGACTTTGTCCACTAAGATCAGTCCTTACTGTCGGTCTTTTCATACCAAAACACTTCGTATTTCTAGACGACATCTGCTTTCTGTTTATCGTCGATTACGGCCTGATTTTGGTGCGCCATCGTTTGAAACCTTGTACATTACACACCGGCGTTATAGAAGCTGCAAATTAAAATTATATTTACCGGTTCAATTATGCGGATCAGTGGGCTTTCACTGCATCTTGATAATACTTGCTTTGGGCGCTATAGATAATCTCGAGAGTACGATTACGATCACAAAGGCTGTTAAAATGGTCGAATTCCTTAGTGGTTTTCCTTGTGGGTGTGTCGCATGTCAACCCTGAATATGCACCGAGTACACATCCAACGTACTCGGTGTGACTAAGGAATAAGGAAGCAGTCGCTCGGAATGTCCTCGAAGCGCATCAGCAGGTGCGTCGAATATATTAATATTTAATTCCAGGTTCAACTGCGCCATCTGGGGAATGCGTCGGGTACTGTGCGTTCACGTCTCAGTCCCCAGGGGAGCTAGAGGCGCCTTTCAATGGTCTGGAATCGAACCAGGGAGTCCTCGCACGACAGGCGAGTCACTTGGCTCGATACGGAGGGGCCTCTGAGCCTCATCTATTATTCACGGGAGTCGTTTTTGAGGCGCATTAATTCGCCGGCTGCGTTTTCTATTCCCAGACCAATTAATTAGTGAGTGAGTACGTCAGTCGGGAGTCAGGAAGTCAGCGTGTGAGCGCACTGAATAAATACGTCTACGGAGAAGAAAATGGAGAAATAGGGACATTGACACAGAGGCAGGAAAAGGGACAAAAGTAATAAAAATACAAATGGATAGAAACAGGGGTACATTGAGAAGGGCAGAGGGATAAAAATAGGGACAAAGTCAGTTCTGGCCTTAGGCACAGTTAAAACAGGCAGTTGTCTGAGACACCACAATTTTGGGGACGTCAGTATGTCTTTTAACAGTTTTATGTTTTTCACTTTTTAGCCATTTTTCAATTACAATGATTATTTTCATATGAATTCAAAACTTTCGCTAATGGAACAAATGTGAAGTAATTATTGATTTAATTGCACCTTTTCAAGAAATTCAAACACGTTCAAATTTGATTGTAACCATAAAAATTCAATTATTTCACGCCAGTCTGTATTCTGTAGTCTGTGTCTGTAATAGACCTCACCATACGTAAAAGTGACGCTGACATACTGACATACATGTAGTAAGAAGCTATAAGTAAAAAAGATTTCGACATAATCGTCATTATTACATCGTAATCGTAATCTCCAAACTTCTAAAGCGCCACTCGAAAGCCAAGCGCAGGGCAACAGCTTATTCACGAGCGCCACATCATTCCAACCGTCCATCCATCAATCAATCAATCAATCCATCCGCACTTTATAATATATTTCGGTTATTTCATTTTTCGGTAATTCGAAGTAGTTTTACTTTTTACCATTCTCTGAAAAATTCGAATTAACAAATAATTCCTTGTAATTTATAAATTTTTCTTTTTCGCGTAATTGGATTTTTCGGTAATTCGAAGTATTTTTCACTTTTTACCATTATCCAAAAAATCGAATTATTGACGGTTGACTGTAACTGAAAAATTATAATAATACTAATAATAAATACTGTAACTCAGTTGCGCGCAATGTTCTTGCTGGTTCATGAGCCGTTGCTCATTGGGTTGTGCCATGGCATGGGGTGGACTGTGAAGTGGCGGTCAGAGGGTGCCAAATGTATGCTTTGCCTGGGGCGCAATGAGGGATAGGGCCGGCCCTGGACAAAGAAGAGGGATAGGGACAGGGACAGGCACAGGCACAGGCACAGGGACAGGGACAGGCACAGGCACAGGCACAGGGACAGGGACAGAGACAGAGACAGAGACAGAGGCAGAGGCAGAGACAGAGGCAGAGGCAGAGTCAGAGGCAGAGACAGAGACAGAGATAGAGACAGGGAGACAGAAACAGAGACAGAGGCAGAGGCAGAGGCAGAGGCAGGACAGTCAGAGGCAGAGACAGAGGCAGAAACAGAGACAGAGACAGAGAGAAAGAGACAGAGGCAGAGACAGAGACAGAGATAGAGACAGAGACAGAAACAGAGACAGAGGTGAGACAGACTGTGGAGGATCGTGACCGGTAATTCGTCGTTCACTGAGAGACCGTCATCGCTCATCATCGACAACCGGACACACGCCATCTACCGACGACGACGAAGGAAATCAATCGATGATCCACCAACACAGACACACAGACTAACACACGCAGACTAACACACACATACACATACGCATACGCACACACCCAAACATCACACACACGCACGCATGCACACACAAACACACATACACATACATACGCACACATACACAAACACACACTCTCACACAGCAAACACACACCGACGCACGCGCACACATTATATGCCGACAAACAGCGACACAACCACAATGTCACAAACGCATCCGTACAATCTTACACAGACAAACAGAAAGACATACCTACAGAGGCGTCTACACCATGTAAACCTTGGAGCAAATGCTCCATCCAAGAAATAGGGGGGAGGGAGACCTCATTGCGAAATTAGGGGAAATTCAAATTTTTTAATGTCGTACCAAGGGAAGGGGAGCGGAGGGGATGTTGCTCCAGTGACTTAAGGGGGGTAAACGCCCCTGCATACCTATCATCCTAATGACATCCAAATCCTAATGACATCCAATGTTAAGTTTGTTTGAAGAAGAAGAAGAAAGAAAAGAAGAAGAAGAAGAAGAAGAAGAAGAAGAAGAAGAAGAAGAAGAAGAAGATGATGATGATGATGATGATGATGATGATGATGATGATGATGATGATGTGTGTGTGTGTGTGTGTGTGTGTGGTGTGTGTATGTGTGTGTGTGTGTATGTGTGGTGTGTGTATGTGTGGTGTGTGTATGTGTGGTGTGTGTATGTGTGTGTTTGTGTATGTCTGTTGGTGTGTGTTGATGGAATAATCCTTTGCGAGGGTGATAGACACAGGATGTGTGTCTCATCCGTTCTGTCTGTCAGCTTCTGTGAATCTGTCTCCTTTCGAAGACTCTTATAAGCATCATCTGCAACATTAACCGGCTTTCAATGTCACCTAATGTAACTCAGTGACGTCCAGTGAAAGGCACATCAACGTAACGAAAATTGTCTCGTCTGTCTTTTCCATACCATTCAATACCTTTTCCACCTTACCTAGATTTACGCTACCTTTTCATAGCGACCTTTCTTTCTCGATAGCGCATTGGATAGCGAGAGGTACCGAGATCGAGCCCCGTAGGGCGGACCTGCTTTGTAGGCTGCTATTAGCGCCGTGTATTGCAGGCTGTCTGTTCTGTTAGTAGTTAAGATTTATGTCTTCTGTCATTTGTGTTCTTGTGAATTGTTTCAATTGCATAACTGTACACTGTAACCGGTTGCGGTTTGTCAACCGGATTGTTTCAATAAAGAATCTTATTATTTATTATTATTATTCAATAACGAATATTATTATTATCTGAACTCATCTTATCTAACGTAACCTTACCTTGCTTAAAATACCTTTTTTACCATGGGCCTGCTTTACCATACCCACTCCTGCGCAACCTTATTCTATCCTGCCATGTCTTTCCTTACCATAGGCTGTCTCTCTCTGTCTCTTACGGACTGATCTTCTGGATGTTGACCTGATTACGGCTTGGTTTTGTTGCGCCATCGGTTGATGCCTTGTGCATTAGACACCAGCGCAACGGAATTACTAATTCATGAACAATAATTAGTGAGTGGGTGGGTGGGCGGCCGGGTGTGTGGATGAATGGATGGATTGGTGTAATAATGTTGATGAGTTCTCTGTCCGAAGGCAGGTCTATTGGCTTTTATGCCACCTGGGGGATGAGATGAGTGAGGTCGTTTCCCGTTGCCTTCCTCACAGACAATTGTGGGTGAGCAACTTGGGTCAATACGCAGTGGCTTGAGGTAGATTCGATTAGGACCTGCGACCCTCCGGCTACAAGGCACAGAACATACCTCTACACCAGCGTGTCCCATTACTCACCATGTCCCAATGGAATCATATTCTTCTTTATTAATTCAAACTGACAGGTACTCAGTAAGATTAATGATAACAGTAAGATTACATGATATAGTAGTTACAGATGATAACAAGTTTAACATGAGTCGAATTTAGCTGCATGGCAGCCTGCAAGGCGCCTATCTGTCCCACTGTTCATTTTACCAACCCCACGAATCGTATGGAAGGCTGAGTTAACCTTATGGACCAAGCGGGTATCGAACCCGCGTCCTTCTGATCTTCGTGCCAGCGTGTTACCATTCAACCATCCTCCCCGTATCGATATACGGATGGATGCATGGGTTGCTGTATTATAGACATACGCATGAGTACGTATCAGAAATACTGTCGCACTTCGCTGTGCCTGACGTCACGGCTTTACCAGTGCATATCAAAGTACCAAGTTTACCGAGCGGACGCGTCGTGCGTTCTACCGAGGAGAACTCGTACGCCTGTGTCAGCAAGTGTTGTCACTGACCCAAGAAGCCTCCCTCTGTGACACCCACCCGAGTACACCATTGACCGTTCGTTGGTAACCCTCAGCGTTTTATTTCCTCCAACATTCGACACACTTCTCTCGCCTTTGCTTTCAGCGAAATGGCTGCATTTTGTGAAATTGTAGATCACGGATTTTACGACGAGAGGGGAGACTGCCATTTCGATGCGAAGTGCATGATGAGGGTAGAGCATCTCGATTTCCCTTTCGTCGTTGGCTGTGGAGAGTAGTTCTGGGGAGTTGCGAGCGTTTTATGGACCGTTTGTGAAGGGAGAATCGATTTGGGAGATGTATGTTCGCTTGTGTGGATAGTTTTCCGAAATGCGGCGCCAAGTTATATGAGCTTCCAAGTGGCCGAGAGCATTGTGAAATTCGAGGGAAATTTATAAGTACAACGAAATCCATCCTTATGGATATGAGTAAGTAGGTATAAGTGGGCGTTATATGCATGTATATATGTATGTATGGATGTGTGTATGTATGTATGTATGTATGTATGTATGTATGTTTGTTTGTCTGTTTGTATGTATGTATGTATGCATGCATGCATGTATGTATGTATGCATGTATCTGTGTCTGTCTGTCTGTCTGTCTGTCTGTCTGTCCCTATTACTCTCTGTATCTCTGTCTGTCTGCCCCTGTCTCTGTCTTTGTCTCTGTCTGTCTGCCCCTGTCTCTGTATGTATATATGTATGTATTTCTCTGTCTGTCTGTCTTTCTCTCTCTCTGACTCTTTGTATCTCTCTCTCTCTCGCCTCTGTCTCTATCTATGTCTGTCTGTCTGTCTCTCGTCTGTCTGTTTGTCTGTTCGTCTGTCTGTCTGTCCTTTCTCTCTCTTTCTCTCTCGCTCTGTCTGTCTGTCTGTCTGGGATCTGCCTCTGTCTCTGTCTCTCTGTATCTCGTTTTCTCTGTCTCTGTCTCTTTCTATCTGTCCCTTTCTGTCTGTCTGTCTGTCTGTCTGTCTGTCTGTCTGTCTGTCTCCTCTATTTACCCTATGCCGTAATTTGCTGATCGATTCTAACAATCGTCTCCTGGTCGCCAATTCATCGTCCGACCCGCATGCTGCTCCACTGTCCGGCTGTGGACCGAATTCCTGCACAATATATATCAATGTTATTGAATTCGGATTTCGCTAAAAGGCTGGTAATGGGATCACAGACCCCGGACAGACTGTCTCTGGTCCTGTCCCCCTGGCGTACGCATCTGTCTGTGTCCCTCCGGAGGGCGTCTCCCCGTCCGTCTGTCTGTCCGTCTGAATGCCTCTCTGTCCCGTTCTAATCTCCCGGTTGATGGTCGAGCGAACGGGACGGATGGCCGTGCTGAGGAGATGTCTCGGCGAAGCGTTCGGTCGCCAGATTGGTCGATGGTGTGCGTTGCGACTTGCGACCCACGAAGCGAACGGCGGTGCTGTGCGAATGATGGGGAGTGTTGGTTGGGGTGGAGTGCATTAGAAGAATGGTTTAAGGTTTGGTTTAGGGTGCACGATTGGTTATGGTTGATGGTTCTGCTGAGGGGTTTATGGGTAGATCTGATGGTTTTGTTTAGAGGTATGGGGAATAGTTTAAGTTTTGGTTTAGAGTAAACACCTAGATAGAGTTTTAGGGTTGGTGGTTCCACCCATATATATTCCTATCCAAAAACCACCAATCCTATAACCCTATGGTTATGGTTTGTGTCAGAGTGATGGTTGTTAGGGGTTATCTATTGATGTATCACTTCACTCAGTAATTCATCCATTCGTTCATCTATCCATATCTATCCATTCACCAATTCAACCATCCATCCATCCATCCATCCATCCATCCATCCATCCATCTATCTACTTATCAATTCACTCAGTCATTAATTTATTCTTCCAATCAGCAATTGGTTTACCTATACGCACCAATCAAGCCAACTCAGTTATGTGATGAGTACACCTACCGTACACTGTTGGTGGGAAGATGAGACGGCGAGGGAGAGGACTGACCACCCGCCTTCGTATGCCGAGGCTAAGAAAATGAAATCGTTAACACTTCATACCATGGCTGCCTCAGGCTAACTTAAGGAACTGCTCTTCTTCTATTCCATCTATCCATCCATTCCTCTCCAATCCATCCATCCATCCATTCATCAAAAATTCATTCAATCATCCATCCATCCATCCATTTTTTTTTCTTTTATTGCTAATATGTTTTAATGAACATTTCGTATTCGGAGGTTTGAACGGACCGAGCTTAATAATCAGAAGAACAGATGGCGGTAATTAGATCAACAATGATGATTGGGTTATCTGGTGCTCAGGTCCGCATTGTTTATTCAGAGCAGGGAATTTTTTTAAACAATTATCATCGTCTGTTTTTGCTGTCGCTGTTGTTTTAGTTTTTGATATAGTAGTAGTAAAAAATCTCTCTTCCGGACGGGCAATGAGAAGTTTCATAAACAGTGTTCTAGTTGGATTAATTTAATTAGGTCTTCTCTTTGACTGGTGTAGCGATTTCAGATAACCCTCATTCACCTTACCCTCGGGTTACTTGAAATCGCGTTCTGATTACCGGGGGTAGGATTAAATAGATTTCAAGTTACACCTGGGGGTATAGCTTGAAGTCGATTTCATCCTACGTTATCAGATTAATCCTCAAAACATTTATTTATGTTTATTTAAATACTTTTAGGGTCATGGTATAGGGCATAGGGCTAGGGTTATGGTAGCGTTAGGGTTTGTAACATGTCATGCCTTTCAACTAGATTATGAGTGGTTTAATACAATAAACATTTCTGTGACTTTTCTATTTGTTCAGATATTGAGACGAGCTTTCAACCTCGTTTGTTTCAAGTTTTTTACTCAATAAACTTATCATTAGTTCTAAGCATAGGTATTTATCATTTCGGTTGAATCAGAGAGGTATAATGTGAACTGGGCAAAGGTAACATGAAATCAGGTTCAGGCTACCCCGGGGTAATATGGAATCGATTTCAGATTACCGAGTAACTTGAAATGGGAGATATAGCTTGAAGTCTTTAAATCAGGTCATTAAAAGTCTATATCCATCGTCAGGTTATCCAATTCTTAACTTAGAGACAACATTACTAATAATTGTACAGTATTGTTATTTAGTATTTAGTATTTTATTATGTTCTATTGTGTGGTATTATATGGCATTGTTTTGTATTGTACTGCTTTTGTTTTTAAAATAGTGCATTGTATTATATTGTAGTGTATCCTATTTAATTGTATATTTGTATTGTATTGTATTGTATTGTATTGTATTGTATGACATTATTATGCATCATACTGAATAGTCTGAACACATGTATCGTCCATGGGTCAAAACTCTACGCACTGCATTACCAAACTTACACAACTATTGTTTCAACCAAACACTATTCTCAAACGTCGCAGCGCTCGTGAATAAGCTGGTGCCCTTTAGCAAGTACGCTATTACAGCCGACGCTAGATGTCGCGATCTCTTCACACGAGCAATTTCACGGTGCTTCGGGGGCTTTTCCGGGCGACAGGCAATCTCCTTCTCCGAGATGGATGCGTTCCGTGGGAGTCGACTGGTACGGCGGCAGCGACAATAACCCTGCTGCCATCCACCCGCGTGATGGTCTGATCTTAACGCAGGCTCATCGGCGCTCGCCTCTTCCAGGTGAGGCCGGGGGTTGTAGGATATATACAGGGCAAAGGCAAGAAGCCAAAGAGCCCTTCCGGGGTTCAAAGACGGATGGCTCGAATCAGGGTGAAGATGTTTGCGAGCCACGATGCTCAGAGCTGTACATTTATTTATACGTCTGCAGTTTCTCTGGACTAATGTGTAAGTGTGAATGTTGATGCATATAATAGGTGTTTGTGTTGGGTATGTATGCGTATAACTGGTCCAATGGAACCATTTGAAACGACGCAGCGCTCGTGAAGAAGCTGGTGCCCTCCTGCCCTTAGGCGTTCGAGCATTGCACTTTTGGAATTGGAAGCTTACGTCTATATTTATTACTTATAAGTAGATCCAAATTGCATGACGATAACGATGATGATGATGATGATGATGATGATGATGATGATGATGATGATGATGATGATGATGATGATGATGATGATGATGATGATGATAATGATGATAATGATGATGATGATGATAATAATAATAATAATAATAATAATAATAATAATAATAATAATAATAATAATAATAATAATAATAATAATAATAATAATAATTTGTGCCTCTGGCTTTCGAGACGCTGGGCCCCATGGGCGCCGCCTGCATGTCCCTGATAACCGACATCGGGAGACTTTTAGCTTTTGTGTCAGGAGACCAACGCGAAGCCACATACTTGTTTCAACGTATGTATATCTCTAGCCATACAGCGTTTTAACGCTGTTGCAATCTGCGGTACCTTTGCCCGAGCCCGAGGAGTTCTAACCGTTCCAGACTTTTATCATTTTAATTAATCTTGAAGTCCCTGAGGGATCATGTTTACCTCGTTTTTTATTTTTATAATAATAATAATAATAATAATAATAATAATAATAATAATAATAATAATAATAATAATAATAATAATAATAATAAACTAATAATAATTATAATAATGATGATAATAGTAATAATAACAATAATAATAATAATAATAATAATAATAATAATAATAATAATAATAATAATAATAATAATAATAATAATAATAGCAGCAGCAGCAGCAGCAGTAGCAGTAGCGGTAGCGGTAGCGTTAGTGGTAGTGGTAGTAGTAGTAGTAGTCGTAGCAGTAATAATGTTATGAATGCTGATGGTGATGATATGATGCTGATGCTGATGCTGATGATGATGATAATGATAATGATGATATGATGATGATGTTGTTGTTGCTGCTGCTGCTGCAGCTGCTGATGATGGTAACAACGACGATGTTGATAATGATGATGATATCGTTGTTTATTTTAAAAAGACTCTAAATTTGTGAAGGCAGACGTCACGACGGTGTCAGTGGCGGTCATCGCAGTAAATGATTCACAGAGTGATTCCTTAATACATGGCACGTGTTCCACTCTCTCCGGAGAGACATAATGATGGCTGGAGGACGATGAATTTTATAGCGCCACTATATCATATATAGTTATATCGGTATATGCACTCTGGCAAATGTGGCGACATCACGGCATCATCCCATGCACACACCTCGCGAACAACGTAACTGCAGGATGCTAAACTATACATACAATTTATATAATGTTGTATCATAAATATATATATTGTATACATAAATAGATATCTATTGCAGAATATATATATATATATAGCCTATATGTTAGTGCTGTATGTATGTAGATGTTTATGTATTTAACACATACATAATGTTGTATGAACACGATCATAATAACTTATTTCAAATATATAAGTCCATTATAATAATATTAATGCAAGTATATATAATTATTCATGAAACAGGCACATTTTATAAATATGATACATGTTCAATTTTGCATATCAGTGAATAATGTATAACTATATATATATACATACATATATGTTATATATACATGTATATACACTCATATATATATATATATATATATCTGGAAGATTGCGCTTGTTAAATGATGGTTATGTTGGTGTTGACATTAGACTGGCCGTGGCATTTTCGTTGCGAATTGAAACTCCGGTCGTAACTTGACTCGGATGAACGGGGGGTCCCCCCACCCCCCCCCCGTCGGGGATCCACGACCGCCGGACACCACGGACAATAATTATATCGCCTTCACGTGGTGCCAGCATATTAGCCAGTTTGGCTGGTTGGCTGGCTGGCCGTCACAGACGGATAGGCGTGTAAGAGACATGCATGGCTAAGCGCAATGGAGCGCTCTCGGCAGATAGAGGACGATACATTTCGCCGTAGAGCCGTAGCTTATTGATTTCTATAAAACCTTCGTCGCTGTCGCTATATATATATATACCTATCGCTGTATATATATATATATATATATATACCGTATATATATAATACATATATATATATATATATACATATTATATATATATATATGTTGTGACAAACGAACAGTGAGACTGTTCAAAAATATTTGCTGTCGACGTCAACGCGGCCTTTGTTGCCTTAAGATGTCGTTAAACTCAGGATCCTAATCCGTCCTGCAGGTTTTTGTCTGTCTGACGTCATGAATTTTTTTGGAGTCCACGCCGTAATCCGGTTGCGTCGATGACGTGACCACGAACGTTGGAAGCAACAGGTTGTGAGAAATAGTAATTACGGCGACGTCGACGACCGAGTTTTATGGTCTTTGACTTTTTGGTTTTGCCAAGCGATGGCTAGAACGGGGACATGCGGTGATTGAATTGTTGGAATATTTCAATTTTTTAAATTTATTTTTAATGGCACACATGGTCGCTCGTGACTATTGTCTCGAAGCCATGGATGTTCAAGACAGATATGACTTACCTCCACGATAAAACAAATATGATTAGGCCTAACGTCCTAGGCCAGGAGGCATAACTTCACCCTCCCAACTAAGGATACCCGGAACTACATTCCTCGAGTCTTATATAAAGATGTATATTAGCCAACAAAAAATTTCTCTAATATCTAATTGTAGCTCGGCTCCTAATAATTCACCTTTGTAACTTGTAGCTAGTTGCGTCTATGACAACTAGATTTGTTGAATTAAACGAATATTGATTGAAGATTGACTGCAGTGCCTCTTGATTCTTGTTTAAAAAATTTAGAACAGAATCAAAGCATTTTGCATAGACAGCTAAATAGTGATCGCAAGCATCAAATTTCTAAAACGCGACTCGAAAGCTATGGCACGGCACGAGCTTATTCACGAGCGCTGTGTCGAGTCAGATGGGTTGTCCAGCTATATATCGATTAGAGATCCAAGCCGGTTGCCAGAGAGCTTTCGCACGGCTATGAGAGATTTCGGCAATTAACCTTACGTTGGATTTACATGATTACGTTATTAATCACAACACCATTGGCGAGTGTTCACACAATTTATTATCTCAATTAAATTACACGATGAAATTGTAGTTTAAAAACCAGATAATTTCTCCAAAATCTGGTGCAATATCTGGAAACGCTTTCGACCAAAAACCCCAGAAGTAATGAGTTGAAAAACTCGATCATAATACGTGCGAAAATGCGGGAACGAACTCAGAGCAAATTTGATAAAATCAAGAATAACAACGGTGTGAATAATGACAGTAATATCAGTTTTCCCGCCGCTGTTTAGACAGGCAGGAAGCCGTCTGAATAGCTGATGGCATATGGAGCAATTATTTAGCGCTAGTGTGTGTGGCGCTTCTGCAGGGATAATGGTTGGAACTGGCGGTGGTGTGTATCGGGAGGTGGCGGCGATTCTAATAGCAGCAGCAGGACGGGCGTGTGAAGATATGATGAGACGTCGACGCCATTTTGCTTTTTAAGTCAACACATTATGCGCTGGTAATTGTCTGCGACCAGAGCATCATTACATGGGCTGTCTGTCTGTCTGTCTGTCTCCTGTCTACCTGCCTGTCTATATGTCTGCCTGTGTGCCTGGTCTATCTGGCTTACTTTGAATCTGGCTGACTGTCTTACTTAAGTATGGCTGGCTTACTTTGGGTCTGTTTGGCTTACTTACTTTGAATCTGGTTGACTGTCTGTCTAGCTGGTTTATTTGAAGTCTGGTTGACTGTCTGCCTGGCTGGCTGGCTTACTTTGAATCTGGTTGACTGTCTGTCTGGCTGGTTTATTTGAAGTCTGGTTGACTGTCTGCCTGGCTGGCTGGCTTACTTTAAGTCTGGTTGACTGTCTGTCTGGCTGGTTTATTTGAAGTCTGGTTGACTGTCTGTCTGGCTGGTTTATTTGAAGTCTGGTTGACTGTCTGCCTGGCTGGCTGGCTTACTTTAAGTCTGGTTGACTGTCTGTCTGGCTGGTTTATTTGAAGTCTGGTTGACTGTCTGTCTGGCTGGTTTATTTGAAGTCTGGTTGACTGTCTGCCTGGCTGGCTGGCTTACTTTAAGTCTGGTTGACTGTCTGTCTGGCTGGTTTATTTGAAGTCTGGTTGACTGTCTGTCTGGCTGGTTTATTTGAAGTCTGGTTGACTGTCTGCCTGGCTGGCTGGCTTACTTTAAGTCTGGTTGACTGTCTGTCTGGCTGGTTTATTTGAAGTCTGGTTGACTGTCTGTCTGGCTGGTTTATTTGAAGTCTGGTTGACTGTCTGCCTGGCTGGCTGGCTTACTTTAAGTCTGGTTGACTGTCTGTCTGGCTGGTTTATTTGAAGTCTGGTTGACTGTCTGTCTGGCTGGTTTATTTGAAGTCTGGTTGACTGTCTGCCTGGCTGGCTGGCTTACTTTAAGTCTGGTTGACTGTCTGTCTGGCTGGTTTATTTGAAGTCTGGTTGACTGTCTGTCTGGCTGGTTTATTTGAAGTCTGGTTGACTGTCTGCCTGGCTGGCTGGCTTACTTTAAGTCTGGTTGACTGTCTGTCTGGCTGGTTTATTTGAAGTCTGGTTGACTGTCTGTCTGGCTGGTTTATTTGAAGTCTGGTTGACTGTCTGCCTGGCTGGCTGGCTTACTTTAAGTCTGACTGTCTTTGCACGGCTGTCTGATGTATGGCATTCTGTCTCGATGCCTGACTGTCTAGTTTTCTCTTTATGGCTCTCTCTCACAGACAGACAGACACACAGACAGGCAGAAACAAAAAGACATAGACAAACAGACAGAGAAAGACAGACAGACAGACAGACATACAGACAGATACAGACGGTCAGAGATCGAGACGCAAATCATATTACGATCAGTCGATCGATTTATGTAGCGCGCAGACAATCAGCGCCAGTTGCTCTGCAAACGAACTGTCATGGCGAGTCAGACGTCGCCTTAGAAATATGATTCCTCAAGTGGACCAGAGTCTTGGAGTCTTGGAGCAGTTGGACGCCAACAGGGATGCCAATGCCAGATGCCCGCATGATGGATCGACGGACGGACGGATGAATGCCAACGTAGGCCTACAGCTACCCTGCCGCAGCAACCGAATCATCTCTCCCTATACCTCCGTCCCTCCTTCTCCCTGTCTTTGTCTCATTGTCTGTCGCTGTCTGTCTGCTTGTCTCTTTGTATCTCTCTCCCCTCTTTCTCTGTCTCTCTTTCTCTATGTTTCTCTTTCTGTCTGTCTCTGTCTCTGTCTCTCTCTGTCTCTCTGTCTATCTGTCTCTCTTTCTCTCTGTCTCTCTTTCTGTCTCTCTGTCTCTCAGTCTGTCTCTGTCTGTCTCTGTCTGTCTCTGTTTGTTTGTTTCGCTCTGTCTGTCTGTTTCTCTCTGTCTGTCTGTCTGTCTCTCTTTCTGTCTCTCTGTCTCTCAGTCTGTCTCTGTCTGTCTCTGTTTGTTTGTTTCGCTCTGTCTGTCTGTTTCTCTCTGTCTGTCTGTCTGTCTGTCTCTGTTTCTGTCTCTCCCTTCCTCAAAGCAACTTATTTTCGATTCGTTCTAAAATACTCATACTAACCGACTTTGATGGATTGGTTCATTGATTGAATCGATCGATTCTGAACGATTATTCCTTTGCGATGGCAGCTAGGGACTTCTATGGCGCCACAGACCCTGGCATCGACACAAACCTTAATCAGGTCATTGATTGACTGACTGAATGATTGAATGAATGAATGAATGAATGATTGATTGAATGATTGATTGAATGAATGATTGATTGAATGATTGACTGATTGAACGAATGACTGATTGAATGAATAATTGATTGAGCGAATGATTGGGCGACTAATTGCATGTTTAACATGTATGAATTAATGATTGAATAAATGGAAGATTGATTGGTTAAATGAATTATTAAAATAATGAATTATTGAATGGCTGAATGATTGATCGATGGTGTGATTAAGTGAATCATCAACTGATTGATTGACTCATTAATAATAATAATAATAATAATAACAGTGACAATTTATATGGCGCCGTAACACAGCCATGCCGTTACAAGGGCGCCTCACAGTCAACTAACAGCAGGGTAGGCCTATTTGATGGATGGATTGCTCGATTGTTTTATTTGACTGCATGATCGATCGACTGATTGATTGATTGAATGGTTACTTAGTTGATTGATTCATTGATTGGCTTTGCTTTTGCGGTGTAGGCTCAGATGTTGAACGATGACCTGATCGTTCCTAAGACGGGATCCGATTGTCCGGAACCGGACGAGATCGGATGCACCGAGATTCAGGCGAAAAACAACGACGCCTTGATCTATCCGACGTCGAAGCTGTCCACAGCCAAACCCTCACTATCGACCAGGTACAAAAGATCAGCTACTGTCCAGAGAAGGGAAGGGGAGGGGAGGGGAGGAGGAGGGAGGGGAGGAGGGAGGGAGGGAGGGAGGGAGGGAGGGAGGGAGGAGGGAAGGGAGGAGGGGGGAGCAGAGCAGAGCAGAGCAGAGCAGAGGATTAACACTTTGTAGGCCTGGTTCCAAAATTGTATTGTAGGCCCCAAATAATGTTTAATCAAAAAGTGGTGACGAAATTTAAATTGTAGAACAGATAGGCCTATTTTGTGAATTTAAAACTGCTTGAGACATGCTTCCATAATAGAAAAACTGTCAACAATATCATGAAAATCTAGCCGTTAAGTACAATTTCACACTCAATGTTTATAAATGTTAATTAAATTTGTCAGTCTATCTTGTCCCATCGTTGGCCTTAAAGCATTTTCGATGCGCTTTAGGTGACTAAGTGATCTTTCTCCCGGGCAGTTAGACACAGGAAGTGTAAGATATATAATACCCAGAGCAATGAATACATTCGGAAATCCTGATAGCAAATTGAATTCCTTCATAATTATTTGCAACATTTCATTTGGAGAGGCGACGGTGATGGGCGGAAGAAGCTTAGGTGACTAAGTGATCTTTAACCGCTGCAGTTAGACACAGGAAGTGTAAGATCTATACCCAGAGCAATGCAAACATTCGGAAATAGTGATAGGAAATTGTATTTCTTCATAATTATTTGCAACATTTGGAGAGGCGATGGTGATGGGCGGAAGAAGTTATCAGCAACCCCAGCAGAGTAAACTCTCGTTGGAACCCTAACGGAACTAACGGTCACAAATCTCATAATTGTCTTGGCTGTCGAGTTGCAAGTGACAGTCCTTGTTTGTCTGCAGTAAAACTAGCTTGTTTAAACATATTCCAATTGTTACATGTCAATGATGTTACATTTGAAAACTAAAATAAAAGTTAAGGACAGTATTAGAATGCATAAAATTTTTAATGTGGGAATACTAATGGTAGGCCCCTTTTTGTGACATTTTTAGTAGGCCTGGGTCTGTGGACCCACTGGACCCGTGGTTAATCCAGGCCTGCTGAATGGTGAAGAGTTCGTGAAGATAATTATTTGGGCTGGGAGTATTTTATGGAGTGGTTGGTTAGGAATAGAACTTTGAAGCGGATTAGTTCTGGGATTTTAATCCAATGAAGTGATTTGAGGATGGGAGTGATATGATGCTTTAGCGTTCTGGTGCCCAGGACTAACGTCGAAAAGTGTTCCAGGTTGCGGATGCAAGTAGTAATGTATTGAATATAACAGGTAAGTTGAAAAGATCATGGCGCAAAGTGCAAAATACCTATTGCATGGCACATCCACATTGAGCGCTTCTGAGTAGTTTCTTGAAGAGGCGCTATATAAATGTTCTGAATGAATGAATGAATGAATGAATCCCATGAACGTCTATAGTTGTAATATTATTATTATTATTATAGAAGCTCATGCATGTACAGCCAGTTGCAGTATCACAAAAATCGAATTTAAAAAAATTTCTACGAAGTTTAAAATAGACCAAAAATTCACAAATTTGTTGGAATTTTAAAATAGACCAAAAATTCACAAATTTGTTGGAATTTTAAAATAGACCAAAAATTCACAAATTTGTTGGAATTTTAAAACCGAAATTCACGAATTCTCGAACTGTGTAATTGACCATTCTTGTCGTGGTTACTAAAGTAGGGTGTGTATTCACTGTCAGGCGACAAGCTGAGGCTCCTCTGAACACTCAGACATCGCCCACCCGATCCTTCGAGACCCGAGAGAAGCCGTGTAACAACGACGATGACGAGGACTGCTCCGAAACATCCGGCGATGGTCGCCCTTCCGTCTCCGCCGTCGGAGCAGGAAACAGTCCACCGGACGAGACGATCCTCTCCAACCGTCGATCGACGCAGGTCATATCGGAGCCGCGATCCCCGGCGGCCGGCGGCGACGGTGACTGGCCGGGCGCAGGCGGAGGCGGCGGTGGCGAGTCCTCGGCGACGGGCGGCGAGAGCCCGGAGGCGACGAACGAAACGGGTCGTCTACCACCGGGGGAGACGACCGACGAAGGGGACGAGGAAGGGGTCTACGAGGGCGGTTCGACTCCTTCGTTGTCCGGGTCATCAGGCGGCGTCGTCGGCCCCTCGAGCCAGAAGACGCTCAGCGAAACGTTTCGAAACCACTACCAGCTTGCCATCAACATGAACATCATTCTTATCGTCGGCATTGCCATCGGGATCGTCATACTCCTGCTCATACTGATCGTCGCCATCTGTAAGTACAAGGGCCAGGGGGCCAAGGCGCCGCCGATGGGCAAGTCCGATCGGGCCAAGAGCTACACGTACGAGGCGTGCAACACCGGGCCCCCTCTCGTCGCGTCGGCGGGGGTCCCCAGCGGCGGTGGCGACCCGGGAGAGCCGGTCAAGACGAAGTCGTCGACGTCGATAGCCGTCGGTCTGCCTACCAGTCCGGGCGCAGCCGGGAACACGACGACGATCACTGCCCCCGTCGCCGCCACGACCGGCGCCGCCCCTCACTCGAAGCCGGCGAGGAAGGGCGTCAAGGAGTGGTACGTCTGACGAACATCGATGATGACAGGACACGGGGTCGAGAGGTCAGCCGCCGGTTGGGGTCGGTTTAAGGGTCCGCGCAGGGGATGGTCTCGGTTGAGTGTAGGGGTGAACGCAGAGGTCAATCTAGGGGTAAATTAGTGGGTTAATCCCAGGGGTCAGGCTGAGGTTAAATCAAACCAAGGTCAATCTTTAGGGTTCTGTATAGAGGGCAGTGTAGGGGGTCAGTCCCATTATGAGTGCAGGGCTCATAAAAACCCAGAGGTCAGACTCGGGATCAGATTAACCCAAGGATAGGTCAGGTTATGTCCGGAGGTCAAGTGCTGGGGTTAAATTCAGGGGTCAGAATGGATGAGGGTCAGATTTGCCGCAGTGTAGTCCAGGGTTTGTCCCCGTTTAAACCGCAGGTCATTCGATGGATTGACCAAAGCTCGAACGAACGAACGACGACATAAGAGATCAAGGACACGACATGCCACCTACCGTCAGGAATCGTCAAAGGTAATCGCTGGTAACAGCCTATACCATTGCGATCGAGAATCAATCCATTGTCTCCTGTGAGAAGTCATGGTCAACTCTGGTACCGTGTTCTGACGACGTTGGTGCTCTCTGCCACTGAACGGTTGACGCTGGTGCCCTGTGTCACCGAAAGGTAGACGCTGAAGCCCCGTGCCACTGAACGGTTGACGCTGGTGCCCTCTGCCACTATGCGGTTGACGTTGGTACCCTCTGCCACTGAACGGTTGACGCGGGTGCCCTCTGCCACTGAGCGGTTGACGCTGAAGCCCCGTGCCACTGAACGGTTGACAATGGTGCCCTCTGCCACTGAACGGTTGACGCTGGTGCCCTGTGCCACTGAACGGTTGACGCTGGTGCCCTCTGCCACTGAATGGTTGACGCTGGTGCCCCGTGCCACTGAACGGTTGACGCTGGTGCCCTGTCCCACTGAACGGCTATTCTAAGACTGTGTCATGGATCTACATCGTGCAAAGAGTTCTAAAGATGGCCTGGCGTTTGAAGCTCTAGCTGGATTGTACGAATGGGGGTCATGGAAAAGATGATGGATAGGATATTAGTTCCAGCGGTGAACACTAATCGCTGGTCAGATTCCTCGACAGTTCAACTCAGACCCAAATCAAATACAGAAAGCTTCTCTTCTTAAATTAATGCAATCCCAAACCAATTCCATTCAACGTGGCTTTACCCAAATCAAATCAACTAAGCTTTTCTCAAGCTAGTCCCTGTTCAAATCCACACAGAGTTGCTTGGCCGCGCTCTAAATCAAATCACAAATTAGGTCAAAGCCTATTCTTGTAGGCCTGTATTATTATAAAATACTCACGTAGGTATAGATCTGAGATTAAGCATGGACATGCAGAAACCAAAGATGTAAACAATCAAATTCTTAATCGGAGTGAGTTTAGGTCTTGATTGATTTTGACAATCGATTCTCATAATCAGCAAGAGTCTTTGTACTTTAAAAACATCGGTGACGGGTTGAACTCCAAAATCAATGACATTTTCTGAAAACTCTCAACTTCCTTTGGACTAAATAATTGGTTGAAAATACTACAGTAAATTGCGTTGGGATGAGCAGCACCTGTACACGTCTTAAATGTAACTAACTGATACCCAATGTAACTTGCAAATCAATCAATATAATAATTGTGCTAAATCCAGGATTGATTGGTTCCCTCAGCCTTCGAAATGGCCACACTTGAAAAGCATTGGTACTAAAGCCGCTTATCAAGATTTCTTCTTTCGATGGATGTATTGTCTGGGGACGCAAAAGAGCTGTCAAAATATGAGGCTATTCAATAAATGGCTCCAGGTTGTCGGTCAAAAGATGGCGTTATTTGATTGGTTGCATTCGACACACTTTGCGGACTTCGTCAAAAAGTCGCTTGTCCAACGGCGCTTTCATAGACATTAAATTCCGCAGAAAGCTAGATGCACAGAATTCTTGAATTACAGTTCATGATTCATTACCAATAGCGATATTAATAATTTATTACGCCGATAACATTTAACTAAGAATTTATCAAACGACGGAATATCCTGACGAGCCTCTTACAGATCGGCCATTTTGTGCAGAGTGACGTTATCTTTGGAGGCCGATCACAATTTCCGCTAATATCGACTGTTGTTACTTTATTTTACTGCTTAATTTTAATCAGATTGGGTTAGCCAGCTTCACTAATTTGTATTCGAATATACAGATCTGAAATGATGTAGTTTGTTTCTAATATGTTAATATTATTTCGGATCTGTTGTACATGAAATAACCGCGTTTTCACGCAAACTCATTGAACTTCATCGACCTGGTTTTCAGCATCATAGTTTCCTGCAAGAATTTGCAGTCATGAGGTCAAAAGGTGGAAGACTGTTAAGCATAATGGTTATTGGTAACATATAAGTATGTGTGTATGTGTTTGAAATTGCATATGATTTTTTGTTTACAACAGTTTATTATACTCCATAATTGGTAAAGTCGTAGTTTACGTTGCTAAATTATTTGATGTTGTCATTGTAAAATGGAAGCTGGATTGATGATAGAAATTGTTTCCCTAAATGGAAGTGGGATTGATGAAAACGTTCCTGTGTTCAAAATTGAAGTTGGATCGATCGAAATAATTTTTCCCGTAAATAGAAGCTGGATGGATGAAATTAAGTTTTGGATTCAATAGAAACTGATTGATGAAAATAATTGTGTCCGTAATTAGAAGCTGGATCCGTGAGAATATATCTTTGCTTAAATTGATGAAAAATTGATGATCCATTGATGAAAAATATTTCTTTCATGAAATAGAAGTTGGATTGATAAAAGTAATTTTTTCAAATTAAATAGAAGTTGGATTGATGAAAAATTTCTTAATTAAATGGAAGGTGGATTGATGATAGTTAACATGCACAAAGGTAGACTTCTTACTTACCAACGTCAAGTACGGCATTGAAGACATTAGAATAATTTAGCAACGTAAACTACGACTTTACCCCATAATTATTGTATTAAAGCACAATACTCTGGCCAAATATGATGGCAGGCGCAGGCCACTGAGCCCAGGGTATGTTTCTGATGTACAAAAATTACAGTTAGTTTATAGGTGATATTATAATTATATACTAAAATATTAATGCTTTATAAATATTATGTTTAAAATATTAATACTGTGTTTAAAATAGTAATATTAAATGCTTAAAACTTTGTATAGTTTAATCTCGTGGAGTGATGTACCGAACTCCAGTTGTACGTTTGGGATTATCTGATAATAAACTTTCTGTTCTGTTAGATGAGTTTTGATCTGTGTAAATGAACTCGTCTCTATTGTATGTATGTATGTATGAATGTATGTATGTACGTACGTACGTACGTACGTATGTATGTATGTATGTATGCATGTATGTGTATGTATGTATGTATGTATGTATGTATGTATGTATGTATGTATGTATGTATGTGTATGTATGTATGTGGTATTTGGAGTTTTTGTAACCGGTTTTCAAAAACCTCACAACAGCGGTTGTAGCATGGCAGTCCAGCAGAGCTAAGAGCTGTATCTTAAGAGACAAGCCTGTCTGTATGCGTTTTGATCTGTGTAAATAAACTCGTCTCTATGTATGTATGTATGTATGTATGTATGTATGTCTGTTGTCTGTCTGTCTTGTCTGTCTGTCTGTCTGTCTGTCTGTCCATAAAACTGTTTGCCTGTCTCGATCTGCCTGTGAATCTGTCTCTCTGTCCTGTAGTCTATCTGACCATCTCTTTGACTGATTGCATCTTTGCCTGTTTGTTCATCTGTCCGTCTACCTGTCTGTCTATGCGCAAACACAACGCATTCATTAAGTGATTGTCGTCCGTCCCTTGCCATGCCAAAACGTGTTTTGTTATTGTCCAAATGAACCGCCCAGCTTAGACATCCGAAGTCTGTTCGGTGGCTGTCTGCACGACACAGAACGCCCAGCCATTCGGACGACAAAGGCTTCGACACAGACCGTTTATCATGTCGAATCCTTCGATATTTCCTGCCGCCAATAAATATTCGACGCACCGGTCCATTCGCTAGAGGCCGCTTGACCCGGAAGCGACAAGTACTGGCTGTTGTTGACGGGAACCTGTTTCGGTCGATGATTGTTTATTGATCTCGAGCGGGAATTGATTCCAACTGCGGGAATTTTAACTCCGGCGATCGATCAAGTTTGTTTTCCCGCGTTGTCAGGACCCGATTAAATCCCTATAGGCAAATTGGACAGCTGTCTCTGCTTGGGAGCTCCCATGCGATGAGACCCCTTGCATTTCTGCTTAGCGTTTTATCGTTGGTTGATGGGAGTTGACCTTTGAAACTGAGACGACACTGTGGGTAGCAAGCCAACCGACATATGCGTTATAATGTTCATTTTAAATGAACGAGATATTTGTAAGCTGTAAGCTGTTTTTACAAGTATGCCACCTTTGAATGATTAAAACATTGTAAATTACGCAACGTGTACAAAGCATTCATGAGAATTATATATTTTCTAATTGAAGCCAGCAGACTAAAACACAAGACAAATTGGGCAATAATCTTAGCCTTTCTAAGAACTAGGTTTAAAATTGTAAACACATAAAAAGCTTTAACAAAATTAACTTAAATTTTTCAAAATCTTTTCATCAACAGGAGACCAAGAACAATAGGCCTACAGCTCAGATAAATGCCCATACTGCCAAACAGTCTTAGAGTTGAGGGACCTTTTGGTTGAAACAACTAATCGAACCCCTCTCCGTGCTAGTCTACATGATTCTAGATGTCATCAAGAAAAGAAATTTCACCAGGATCAAGCCAATGCACAGAAAACTAGAACAGTCACCATTATGTTTAAAGTACCGGTATCTGGACCAATCTTCAGATGACAGACATGATGACATCTGCTGAAAAGGGCCTCATTAACTTTCAGGTGATGGACCACGATTCAAACAGGATATGTCTAGGTGAAAGGGTTGGTGCGTTACTGATCAGCATCTATGATGTATCAATAAAATCAAGCTCAATCAAGCTATGTTTGAAACTCAAACTCGTCAGAATTGTCTAAACTTTAAACTTTAAGAAACTCCAATTTAATTAAAATTTCAAGCTTTGGCTTATTGCCTTATTCATATAGTATAGGCTTACTCATGTCCTGTTATTGTGAAGCACAAAGGAGGCAATTTCGTTTTCACTAGTCTTGTTTCCAAAGTTCCGATCTAGCTCTGCTCTTATCAAGCTGTGCAGATCTTGTTGCACCAAACCTTGATATCATACTGACATTTTATAAAAGAACGGTTAAACGTGTGCATGGACTAGCGTTAGAGAACGCCTGAACTTATTTCATGGGCGATTGAACCGGTGCTGCCAACTAGCGAATGCAAATGAAACATTTTTCTATAGAACTGCCGCGGCCAACTAACGATAGTGTGCAAGTCAAACCGATAGCGTACAAGCCAAACCGATAGAGTATAAGACAAACCGATAGAGTACAAGCCAAACCGATAGAGTATAAGACAAACCGATAGAGTACAAGCCAAACCGATAGAGTACAAGCCAAACCGATCGATTACAAGCCGATAGAGTGCAAGTCAAACCGATAGAGTACAAGTCAAACCGATAGAGTATAAGACAAACCGATAGAGTACAAGTCAAACCGATAGAGTATAAGACAAACCGATAGAGTACAAGTCAAACCGATAGAGTACAAGCCAAACCGATAGAGTAGAAGACAAACCGATAGAGTACCAGCCAAACCGATAGAGTATAAGACAAACCGATAGAGTGCAAGCCAAACCGAGAGAGTACAAGCCAAACCGATAGAGTACAAGCCAAACCGATAGAGTACAAGCCAAACCGATAGAGAACACGCCAAACCGATAGAGTACGCGCCAAACCGATAGAGTACGCGCCAAACCGATAGAGTACAAGCCAAACCGATAGAGTACAAGCCAAACCGATAGAGTACAAGCCAAACCGATAGAGTACAAGCCAAACCGATAGAGTACAAGCCAAACCGATAGAGTGCAGGTCAAACCGATAGAGCGCAGGTCAAAACCGATAGAGTACAAGCCAAACCGATAGAGTACAAGCCAAACCGATAGAGTACAAGTCAAACCGATAGAGTACAAGCCAAACCGATAGAGTAGAAGACAAACCGATAGAGTACCAGCCAAACCGATAGAGTATAAGACAAACCGATAGAGTGCAAGCCATACCGAGAGAGTACAAGCCAAACCGATAGAGTACAAGCCAAACCGATAGAGTACAAGCCAAACCGATAGAGAAGGCGGGAAACCGATAGCGTACGCGCCAAACCGATAGAGTACGCGCCAAACCGATAGAGTACGCGCCAAACCGATAGAGTACAAGCCAAACCGATAGAGTACAAGCCAAACCGATAGAGTACAAGCCAAACCGATAGAGTACAAGCCAAACCGATAGAGTGCAGGTCAAACCGATAGAGTGCAAGTCAAACCGATAGAGTACAAGCCAAACCGATAGAGTACAAGCCAAACCGATAGAGAAGGCGGGAAACCGATAGAGTACATGATAGAGTACTATTCTCAAGCTGTGCAGATCTTGTTTGCACCAAACCTTGATATCATACTGACATTTTATAAAAGAATGGTGAAACGTGTAATTGGGACTAGCATTAGAGAACGCCTCAACTTTATCTTATGGACGATTGAACCTGTGCTGTCAACTAGCGAATGTAAATGAAACATTTTTCTATAGAACTTCCACGGCCATCTAGCGAAAACCATCGATATCAATGGCGAAAACGGATGGACGAAAGGACGGACGCGGAGTATGGAGTTATTGAAAACTGAGGTGCCATCTAGCGAATGCTTATAAAATATTTTCAATAGCAAGCATGTAAATAAAACCCTATAATACCCACCCAACAATATTAATTGTCCATCCGACCACGCATCATTGCATCAGCCATCTATCGTCCGTCCGTCCGTATGTCCGTCCGTTCGTCATTCATTCATCCATCCATCTATCCATCCGTCCGTCCATCCACCCATCCATCAATGACCATCATGCATCATTGAACACAACCAGAATGTCTTTATCAACTTCGTAGACTTCAAACAAGCAAGTGTGGTCGGGTTTGCATTGGACATTTGAGATGGTTTTAATATGCTCAAGTACTGTGCGCAGTCGGTAAGTATGAAGGTGGCTCCGTCTGATAAAGTGTTTTCCTTTTTCGGAATTCTTGGATGAATCTCTTACACGCAGGTGCAGAGGGCCGCTCTGGTGAAAATTGAGGTGGCTGTTGTGACGATTGCTGTGGCTCCTTGAGCTCTAGCCAATCGGGTTTCATGTGGATCAGATGAAAATCGCTCAGTGGCAATCGTAAATTCCAAATTTCTAAAGTGCTACTCTACAGCCAAGCGCAGGGCACCAGCTTATTCATTAGGGCTGCGTCTTAACAGAATTCAGTTGTCCAGAGATTGATGTCCGGTGGAGATCCGAGTCCTGCAGCCGTAGATACGAATGAGTTGAAGGCAAACTTCACTGACCTCAATGAATGTACGCCGCGGCACTGCCCGTACTCTGGTACTGCCAGTCCCAAGCATGGAAAAACAGGAGGGTGACCTACGCTGATCATCTTTGCCATGACACACCGTCGTTAAACATAAACTAACTAGCCTCAATGAATGAATCTGTTATTTATAGCCTTGCACAAAATGAGGATTGTTGCTAGCTGGCTGACTTCAAGCAAGCCTGAGACCTCTACTGCAGGCGCATAGGCCTACATAATGACACATCTCTGCGTGCGAGTGCATAATTTTGTCTTGTCGACAGAAGCGGCGAATCTTCCTGCGGCGATCGAGTAGCTCCGTTACAGAAATTGACTGCGCCCGTCGTGTGTAGTACTTCTTCCTGTTGGACTTTAATTTTGTGTTCTGTTGAAATTTTGAATTATTTAAAAATAAAAATGGGATCGAAAGCGTCGATTAATTTACAGCCGGCGGATATCGAAGTTATTCAGAAAGAGACAGGCTGTGAGTGAATTTTTAATACAAGTTACTCTGATGCCTTTGTTTCCTTATAACAGATGACTTTTCATATAGCGCTATAGCTAGTCTGTAGCTGAAATATTCTAACAGATATGAAGAAGTGAAATAAAATATCGTTGCAGAATAATATAAATTCATTTGACTGCAAGGGTATCTGATTATAGCTTTACTTTACATTTAAGCAAGGGTTTTTATGGGTCCAGCTCTGACTTAGAAACAATTATTTTCGCTTCTATTGCATCAAAAACTAAGTTTCATCAGTCCAGCTTCTATGGACTGAAAATTATTTCCATCGCCAACTATCTCTGGGCATCAATCCCACTGCGCGTTATTGAAACAATGTTTTTCCGGAATCCAGTTCCATTGCAACTTGACGTTAAAATAATTTACGAACCTAAACTACGGGTTTACCCTATCCCTGAAATCGACAGATACCGAAGTGAAATCAAATATCGTTGCAGAATCATAGAAATTCGTTTGACTGCAAGGGCTATATCTTTCAGCCCCCGATTCAATAAGCTTGCCGACTTTTCTAGAGAGGCATGAAATCAAGCATTTTGTGTTTACCTCTTATATTTCTGCAGAGAAGATTGGGTAAACGTGTAGTTTAGCGTCGTAAATTATTCCCTGTTTTCCTATCGTGTAGTTTTAGCGTTGTAAATTATTTTAAGGCAGATAAATTATTGCAGTAAAACTGGAAGTTGGATGAGCGGTGAAAATATGTTATAGTAAAGCTAGAAGTTGGATGAGCGATGAAAACGTGGCTAAAATATGCATTAAACAATTTACAACACTATTTGTCTCATTCAAAGTAAGAAAGTAATTTACGATGCTAAACTATATGTATACCGAAGATTTTTAATGTGAAATGTCAACGTTAACAGACTTATTGAGGTGACTGATGTGTTTCTGTTTTTCTCTTGCTTCTTGTAGTCACACCAAACCAAATCGTCCGACTCTACAGCAGATTCACAAGTCTTGACAAGAATTCCAATGGATATCTCGGGTACACTGGATTCTCATTATAACTTGCATTGCTATAGAGCAGCTTCTGATTCAGATATTGTTGTAATCATGGGTCCCAAATTTGATGAGCTTTTAAGGGTGCTATATAAAACAATTTATATAGCACCCTTAAAGCATCTTCTACAAGCACGAGTGTCATTTGATTACATTATTATTATTATTATTATTTAATTAAATTTGATTACATTAATAATAATAATAATTAATTAAATTTGTAACACGTGCAAATTTCACATCGATATGTGAATCTGAGGCGTGGATAGTTAGCCATCAGGAGAAGATGCGGTTATCGTAGATAAACAAGTGCTTGAGTACCAAGGAGAAATAGTGAGTTGGATTTGAATGACTGTATTTATGAACTTGAATATTCTTGCAGAATTGCAGAATGGGATTTATCTAAACCAGCATTTGTAAACGATGAATGAATGTATGTATGCGTGTATCGAGAAGTATTTTCTTACCTTATGTCATGATACCTTGCCTTACTACACCATATACTGTCCTATGTTTTGTTGCCATACCTTACTTTGCGATACCATATGCTGTCCTGCTTGCCTTACCTCCTGTTATTGTACCTTACTATATCGTTATCTTATGTTCTTGTGTGTGTTTTTGTTGCTCCTGTTTAGCCGAGAAGATTTCCTGCGCGTTCCAGAGTTAGCGATTAATCCGCTCTGTGATTGCATCATTCATGCTTTCTGTACCGAAGAGTAAGTACTGGGGCTTTGTACGTGGGTGGTTTGTGCAGAGGTGAAGTTGTACTGTATGTATGCAGGTGGTTTCTGCAGTGGGTGAAGTAACTGTTATGCTATGTATGCGGATGACTTTGCAGGGGTGTGAAATTGTTTCGGGTGGTTTGAACTAGTTGGGTGAAGTTGTGCTCTATCTTGGTTCAATGTTTCTGCAGGGGTGAATCAGTTGTGCTTTGTATGTGGATGGCTTTGTATGTGAAATTTGTTTCCCCCGTGGCGTTAAACATGTGGCTCTCTTGGATAAAAGCATGAACAACCAAATCATTTCCTCTAGCAGTTTATTTGTGACCTGTCCCAGATTCATCTAAGAGCTCGTTGGATAAAAGCATGAACAACCAAATCATTTCCTCTAGCAGTTTATTTGTGACCTGTCCCAGATTCATCTAAGAGCACCTGTGTAGCAAATTACCTATTCTCTGTTTAATTCTTAGATTCTTGGCTAAATTAGCTTTTTTGTTTCCTAAACCGATTCCTTTTTCTTTATCGCGGAACAGAGCACGGTAATCATTTCACAAACTGTTTTCAATTTCTGACGTTGGATAAAAAGTTCGTCTATTTTTTGGCGTTATAAATTGTTTTATTTGTTTTCAGTATTTAAAATATTTTAGAAGCTTTTCTATTTCTTGACGTCTTTGCATGTAAATTGTCTAATAATTTTTTGTTATTTAAACAATTATTGCATTATAATTTTAATGTAATAAGAATTTTTGTGTTGTTGGATTGACCAGTTTTTTTATTTTATTTGCTATTTATTGATTTATTTAATTTTTACTTTTTGGTTTTAATTCCTATACATCCAGTTATGGCTTCTTTTTCTGATTTGATTTGTTTGGAGTTATATAATTCGTTTGCTTCTTACTGGATTTATGTTTCATAATTTACTAATTTCTGTTGCTGGGTCTGCTGTTTTATGCTGTCATAATTTATTCCTCTGCTTATTGTTTAAATTCTTTCTCTTAAATTCATTCTGATGGACTTTTGTAAGTAAGTAAGTAAGTATATTGTTTATTAACCAATTGCTAATTGCACTTTGGTGTACAGACATCTAATAAACACAGACTTAAAAAGTTCAGAGCAACCACACAGTAAATGTTTTGCACAACAGACTGACAGATTGATTGATTTGTGTAGTGGTTTTCTACTTCGGCATATATTCAGACCTCCAGAAGCTGAAATTTTTAAGGACGTATTCCATATGAGTTCCAAGGTACATATGGAGTATATTTCCAACTCTGGTGGAACAATCTATTAGCACATGTTAAAGCATGGAGTTGCGTGCCCTCCTCAGAGCACACGCAGAACAGATATGAAACAAATGCTCTGAAATTCAGTTGAAAAGAGGAAGACACTGATGATTGCACCTGTTGAGCTGGTGCTATATAAATTTGCATTTACAATTACAATTACTTAAATCTAGTTTGCATACTGAAACATAACATAATAGTGTATTTACATGGTCCCCGTGGTATCCCACAACTGTTTTAGTGCTCGATATAGCGAGCATCCAGGTATCCCTTGAACAAGTGTAGAATTTTATGGCATGAGGGGTGTGTAAGAAGCAGGTATAGTTGACAGGTTTAGTAGTCCAAATCAACATAATGCAGTCATGAGTCGATTTCAAATGGCGATTATAAAAACCCAATAGACTAAGTAAACATGAAACTGCAATTATGCAAAATGTTGAAATCCACTTGAAGTTCATGAGCTATCTCAGAAGTGAACAACATAGTCATCATCATCATCTAAATGATCACTTCAAAACAAGTAGCTTGTCACGACAACTGTCGTAAAATCTAGATGAACCTGTTTAGCAGGACTTGCTGAACGACCTTTCTATATGTATGAACAGTTTTCTTTGAACAACTGTATAATTTTATTGATCTGCTGTTTGATGTAATGTCAGATTACAATTACACTTTCAAAATTTTGCAACTTACAAGTACAAAGTAAGATTACCTAATATAGTACTTAACAAACGATAACAAGTTTAACAGAAGTCGAATTTAACAGTTTGACCAGAGTTGCAATGTTAAATCAAGATGTTTTGCTGCAAATGGACAAACTTAGCTTTGTATTTCTGTGTTTAGGTATTTTTAATGAAGCTTCTCTTGAGAATGTTCAGAGATGATTATGCAGGGTTTGAAAGTTGTTGCCAGCCACCGGTTATAACCAGTTTTTGCGATAGCAAAAACCTCTTGGCAAAAATGGCAAAAACATATTGGCAAAAATAGAAACTATATATATTTGTGGTAATAAAATATGGAATCTTTACTGTTAGTTAACTTTAACTGTGTATTTACTATGGGGTAATATAGATTTAGAACATTAATTTCTCACAAGAAACATTTATTATAACTATGCGCTGACTGTATGCAGTGATATATGATTTTCATTTGCCTTACACTTACTTTGGAAAACCGGCAACAACTGGCAATAACCGGTTTTGGCCAATGTACCGGCAAAAATAGGTTTTTGCCGGCATTAACCGAACCAAGATGATAAGTAGACCTTTATGAGTTCGCTGACTTGGAAAGCTTGACTGCGTTCTGGATTAAGTGAATAACATATCTCGTGTCATCTTGAAAGGCGTTGTTGAGTTGATGTCGGAGTTTCTGAATAATTAAGAAGTTCTTTATTGAAGACGGTCTACTGACGAGGCTTATTTGGCTAATTGGGTATGCGGAGTCATAAAGAGTCGTCATTGTTTGATATTGACTTGGTCTGGTTTCTTGAACGTTGGCTGTAGACTCTGTGGATTAGTTCTGAATATCTGTCAACATTCGCTTTGACAGACTTTGCCAGAACCACTTCAGTGTATCATGAAAACATTTCATGAGTAGAATGTAGTTCGTTGGTTTTGAGAAAATAGAGATATGGGAAATCTAAGTGGTTCTACCATAGCTAGTTAGCCAACTTCCTGCTTATACCAGTTGCTATGCCAGTACGACACATTTACTCCAGTCCTTATTACCATTGGCTTACCAATTTGTACTGGATATTGCCTATTTGTCAGTATGTGTATTGGACACTGCCTATTTGCCAGCACTTGTACTGGGTACTGCCTTTTTGCTAGTATGCACCCACCATAGCTTCGAGATTCTCTGGCCTATCGGAATTCAACCGGACTTCTTAAATGAAATTTGATTTTTAATTACAATTAAATCACTTGAATAGATCATCGACTGTTATCTAGATTAGATTATGAGCACTGAAAGCTCGTTAAGAAGCTATCTTGGGGAGATTATCAAGAACTGCATTATAACAAGGTCATGTCATGACAAGGTCATGTTATAATGGGGCTTGTTATTACAAGGACAAATTTAACAAGGTTATGTTGTGATGAGGTCATGTTATTACAAGGTTATGTTAACCCAATCCAATCCATCAGTTCATTGTCGTACTGACATTACACTAATAATTATAGCTATTTTCTCTCTGTTTTTCTTCTATGTGAAAAGTTGCGGTCTGTCAACTTTCTATTTTCAATAAACGAAATTATATAACAAGGTCATGTGATAAGGAGGTTATGTTATAACAAGGTCATTTTATAACAAGGTAGTATGGTATAGCAAGGTTATGTTATAAAGAGGTCATGTCATAGAGGTTATGTTATAGCTGGGTCATTACAAGGTCATTTGATGACAAGGTTATATTGTGATGAGGTTATGTTATTAAGAGGTGGTTATTACAAGCTTATACTATAATGTGTGGCTTGGTTTTTTCATTGTAGGACTGAGGGTGATGGAGTGAACTTTCGGCAGTTCATGCGAACATTGGCACGCTTTCGTCCAATCAAGACGAAGGAAACGAGCGAACTGAACAGCCGCGACGAGAAACTCCGATGTATGACAACTGAAGCTTGACATTAATCTAATCTAATCTAGTCTCAATCCATAATCAATCAATGTCAAAATTTGATATAGCGCCCCTTCAAGATACCGACCCAGAGGCACTTCAGGTCCAACCACAGCTAATTTAAAAGAGGTCATGTCATAAAAGTTATGTTAGAACTAGGTCATTACAGGGTCATTTTATAGCAAAGTTATATTGCGATGAGGTTATGTTATAAAGGTCTTTTCAGTTTAGTCATTTAGTCATTTTCAGTTTTCAAGGATAGATGGAATGCTGAGGAGTTTGTCCTAGGTATTCAGACACGTGTCCCACCCTAGAGAGAGACAGACAGAGAGAGACAGTACAGACAGAGACAGAGAGAGAGAGACAGAGTGAGGGACAGACAGATAGAGACAGACAGAGTGAGAGAGTGACAGAGTGAGAGAGAGAGAGAAGCGAGCAATTGTCATGATTATGATTGCATCTCGGGGTTGGCACAAAGGACAGCTCTGCAGTCGGACCAACCGCGATTTATGTAAGACACTCGTTGTATGTTGTCGTTGTTGTTGTGTTGCCTGCGTAGTTGCTTTCAAGATGTACGATCTGAACAAAGACAACAAGATTTCACGCGACGAACTTCTGCAGGTCCTGCACATGATGGTCGGAGCAAACATCTCCGAGGAACAGGTTGGTCAGTTGGTCATTTTCTGCTGACTATTGATTTCGGCTAACTGGACTTCTCTTGTTTCGTCTCTACTCTGCCACGCTTCCAATGTCTGGCAGATAAGATTTTGTAGGAAATCTTGTGCTGTGCCTTTACCTAAACTATATTATCTTGACTCACCAGCCTTATGTTTATGTTAATTTATATTGCTGATGCTTGTTCACCAGAGTACTGTTTGGCAGCTGGTTATATTAAAGAATATACTTACTTACTTACTTATCTTGCCTAACTTGTGTTACCACCTCTTACCTGCCTAACTTTTTATCTTACCTTCCTGAACTTGCCTTATCTGGTCTGACTTGCCTCACTCTGCCTAACTTATCATACCTTATTTGCCTTTCCTCGTTTTGCCGAAATTTTCTTGCCTGGCTTGCCTTCCTTGCCTAACTTATTTAACATTGGCCAACTTGCCCATAGCCCAACTTGCCTAGCCCATCTTGCTTTTCTCATCTTGCTTTGTTTACTGGGTAACTTGCCTTCCTCAGCTTGCTGACTTTGCTTAATTACCTTGTCATGCCAAGGTTGCCTTTCCCAACTTGCCTTACCTTGCATAACTTGCCTTGCATAACTTGTGTTGCCCTGCCCATCTTGCCTTGCTCATCTTGCCTTGCCTAGGTTGCCTTGTCCATCTTGCCTTACCTTGCATAACTTGCCTTGCATAACTTGTGTTGCCCTGCCCATCTTGCCTTTCTTGTCTTGCCTTGCCTAGGTTGCCTTTCCCAACTTGCCTCACATAACTTCCCATGCTTTGCCCATCTTGTCTGATTCCATCAGGTCTTACCTTTCACAACTTACCATGCCTTGCCTAAATTTCCTGTGAACTTGATTGCACAGCTCGGAAGCATAGCCGACCGCACAATACTCGAGGCCGACCTGGACCACGACGGAAGCATTTCCTTTGACGAGTTCGCCAAGGTCATGGAGAAGGTCGACGTGGAACAGAAGATGAGCATACGTTTCCTCAACTGACGAACGAGAGGAACTATTTCGCCAGATTACTCTATTGTCTTTTTATTCGTCATCTACCAAGCTCTTCAAGTTGCGTCTATTAAACATTGTGTGCCACCGTGAAATATGTTCTGTAGCCTAATTGGACTGGGAATTTCAGCCAGACTGATCGGAATTCCGGGGAAATCCAACCTGGCTAGAAACTGTAGTCTGATTGGAATTCCTTGGAATTTGACCATTAAATAGGAAATCCTGCCTGAGTGGAAATTGTAACCTGATTAGAATTCCTTGGAAATCCAGGCTGATGGGAAGTTGTAACCTGATTAGAATGCCTTGAAATTCGACCCTGACTAGGAAAATTAATTCCCGGCTGGGAATTCTATCCTGATTGGAATTCCTGAGAATTCTAGCCTTAATGAGAATTCTATCTTGATATGATTTCCTGGGACATGCAGCCTGGCCTGGCTGGAATTCCAACCTCGCGAAGCCTTGATCGTTCGGTGATCATGTGCTTTTAATTAACTGCATAATTTTGGCACATTATTATATCCATATGTGTATTCAGTGTGTAGCCTTTTTCTCTGTCTAACAAACTCACGACATTTTATAGTCGATATTTACACTGCAGAAAATGTTCATAAAAGAGAAGATGCAGATGCCGCTACCAACCTAGTTAGGGTAAGAGTTGCCTGATACTCTGCCAGGGTGAGGGTTGTTTGCTAAACATGTCATGTCAAATATGTTAAGCTGAAACTGGGAAAACTCTGATACCAGTGAAAATGAGGTCATGAAAAATGCTGGCTACTAAAATCTGGGAAAACAAGAATATTTTGTATAAGAATCTTGGAAAAAGTTGTGCTTACGAGAAACCCCCAGCAAGGTAAAATCGGAGGTGGAAATGTTATGTTGCTTACCTGCTTGCTCAGGTTAACTTGGTCTGCTATTTATTAGTGATGGAATTCCAGTGATGATTTGAGAGGCTTTGATTGTCAAGTGTTTTAACTTTCCATGACTTGTTTTTGTCTATGAGCTGTTCGGTTTTGAATTTATTTGAAACAGATGAACACAAACAGGGATTATTTTTGAATTTGTTATTAAAACTCGAGAACACCAATCATAATCTTTGATCATGGGTTGAACAATCTTGTGTCACTTGTACGAGTTTATTTGAAAATTTAAGTAGTTTTGACGCACTTTGGTTGATTATTTCGTTCATTTCGTCTGCCTTTCCCTCCTCCACCCATCCATCGAACAGGCTTCCATCCACTTTTCCATCCATCGTTCCTTCCATTCATACTTCATTCATCAATGCTTCCATCCATTTTCCATCCATCATTCCAGCCATCCACACTTTATTCATCACATGTTTCCAGTTACGGGTGGAGGTGATGCAGAAATCTTGAAACAATTGGTGGTGGGCCCTTGATCTGGAATGGCATCCCTCAGTCCCTCTGCAGGTTCATTTATTTCCCAGGACCTTCTCTCCTATGTTCGTTTCGCACCTTATTACTTCTTTTTAGCCGTGATGGAGTTGGGAACGCATGTTACGCATCTGAGGAGTTTTCTGGAATGGGCGCTATATAAATGTTCGGAATTAATGAATTAACTGCATCAAAGCAGGTGTTAGATATTAGGGGAAAGTTCCTAAGACGCACCTACTGCCTAAGACGCACCTCATTGCTTATACAGAAAAGCGCCATAAATTTTTAGAAAAGTTTAACATACATTCGTCAGATGTCTGCAGGCTTGCATATTGATCAAGAAAAAGTTCATATCACATGCATTGGCGTGTGGTGATGTGAAAGGTAAGATTTTACCTATTTCTGACAGATTCATGGTTAATATTTAAGTTGTTATTGTGCATAAACTACCTGAGACGTGAGAAAGTGCTAAAACGTATTAAAAAGAGGACTCATTCCGATTATTTTTCCGCGTAAAAGTTGTTTTGTAATTATGCGTCGTTAAGACAAAATGGCCGATAAACCAGCATACTCATAATTCCCAAGACGCACCACACCTATGCTACCCAAGATGCACCGGGGGTGCGTCTTGGGCATAGTATATGAAAGCTTTGCAGTAAGTAGGCCTAAACGAAGACAGTCTTAGGCCTATCATGTGGTTATTTCCATTTATTAATGTTGAGGCCTATTCTTCTGTTCTAGTATGCCTACTCCATAAATTTTGAACTATCATGTGTTTACAGATTTTCAGTATGGGTCGCAATTATAAACGCACGACTACGAGAGGGTCATACGGTGAGGAGAAGCTGAAGCAAGCTTTAGGCTACAGCAACTGACTGAGGGAATGTCTTATCACAGTGTTGCGAAGAAGTTTGGAATACCGAGGAGAACTCACATGAAGGGGCAAGTGAGGAATCCTGGCAAAAAGTGTCTAGGAAGATTTGAGACTGTGCTGAGTGCTGAATTTGAAAAAGAACTTGTTGTGCATGCATTGGAACTACAACAACGATTCTATGGATTGACGCAGTGTGACATTAGACGATTGGCTTTTCAGTGTCCCACATGCAAAAAGTGGTACCACGAGAGTTGTGGTCCCGAGGACACTGCAGTTTGTTATTACTGCCAGTAAACTTTCTGCATATTTACACTTCTATTTCTCATCTAGGTTCTGGTATCAGATCAAGACAGCAATTAGACCCTATGTTTGGCAACATTTGTCTTTGTCTTTGTCTTTGTTATTCATTTTTGCATGGATTCCCAAGACGCACCCCGGGAGTGCATCTTGGGAAGATGTATGCCCAAGACGCACCCTTATGAAAAACAATGATTTTTTCGAAATACACAAAATTTATTTACTCAAATAAATTTCCAGAATAGCTACTTTGTACCTTTCATGGATACGGATGAACACATACAATTTCATATTTTTATTTCTATATTGATCGAAAATATGAAGATTTTTGAAAATGGGGGTGCGTCTTAGGAACTTTCCCCTAAGCCACAATTAGTTCACGCATAAACATTCACATTTGCAATGTCATTTCACAAGCCAATGTTTTAGGTGGCAGGAAAATTGTTTATTAGAGCAGAATAATATTTTATGAAAAACGGAAAACGATTATTAATGAGCAGTAGAATAGAAACAAAACTAAACTGGTTGGAAATAGAAACAAAACTATTAACTGGTGGGAAATGTAGCGATTTATAAAGTTTTTAGAGTAATATTTATATGTAATGTATGTCGAATGTTGTAGCTCCAGTTCAGTAACTACTGTCGTTCTAATTTTTCGTTCAGTTGCTTTCAATGTGCTTCAATTTGGCAGTTTGAACGTGAGCGTCGTTCGAACTCACTCGATGCAGGCTTCTAACAACACACAGGCAGCTGAAACAATAGACATTGTTAAAGCAATAAGACATCGAGCTTAATCAATACATACATGTATGCAGTTGAAACAATAGACAGCTGAATCAATAGGCAGGCGACTGGATAAATATAAATTGCAACAAGAAAATATCAAACATGTAATCAAAAATTTACAGATAAAAAAAATGAGTTTTTCATACACACAGGAGAATTTCTTAGAACGACTGCCAATCTTCATTAGGCCTACTCTCGTGACTTATTATTCTGCATCCTCCTGTTTATAGCAATACTATAACAATTATAGTAAAAACAATACAAGTTATACAACGTAGCTAGATCGTGTTCTTTCTGCGGTATTTCTAACACCTCTTAATGCTAGGCTATAGGAGTACAGAGGTCTATTATTAGTAAATATTAGTATTAGTAGCACGATAAGTTTCTTAAGTGAAGGGAGACACGTAGGCTAAGCGGTAATTTGTTTGGACGTAGGCTAGCGCAGCGTTACCCAAAGTGGGTTCCGCGGAGCCCACCCTTGGGTTCCGCGCGGTGAACACAAGGGTTCCGCGAAAAGTTGATTAAAAATAATTTTTTCGAGAATTTTCATTGGATATTCCGAACTTTCACTGCCCATTAGCCTAGCAATCCAGTAACTAATTTTATAGACAACACTGCAGCAGCGCAGGGACCTACTTAGGTCGGAGCTGTAAGTCTGAATAAGGACGTAGCCATCTTCGCTATCGGGGGCCCGTGGCGCTTTGGATAACATCTGGCACAGAGACCGAGAGGTACTGAGTTCGAGCCCCCGCGGGCGGACTTAACTTTTATTAATAAGCATAAAAGTTAACTTGTTTCAGTACAATTATAAAAATTATTAAAGTAGAATTTGAAATTTCTTTCATTTTCGTGTCAAATTCAACCATTAAAATTATTTTTTCAATATCTCATTTTCAGACTTTCGTGGGCCCCTAAAATGTTCGTGGGCCCTAGGCACAGTGCCTACTGTGCCTAGTGGATAAAACGGCCCTGGAGACACGTAGGCTAAGCTGTAATTTGTTTGGACGTAGGCTAGCGCAGCGTTACCCAAAGTGGGTTCCGCGGAGCCCACCCTTGGGTTCCGCGCGGTGAACACAAGGGTTCCGCGAAAAGTTGATTAAAAATAATTTTTTTGAGAATTTTCATTGGATATTCCGAACTTTCACTGCCCATTAGCCTAGCAATCCAGTAACTAATTTTATAGACAACACTGCAGCAGCGCAGGGACCTACTTAGGTCGGAGCTGTAAGTCTGAATAAGGACGTAGCCATCTTCGCTATCGGGGGCCCGTGGCGCTTTGGATAACATCTGGCACAGAGACCGAGAGGTACCGAGTTCGAGCCCCCGTTGGGCGGATTTGCTTTGTAGGCTGCTATTAGCGCCGTTGTATTACATGGCTGTCTGTTCTGTTAGTAGTTAAGATTTCAATTGCATAACATGTAAATGTACAGCGCAGTGCGTTTGTCAGGCGCTTCAATAAAGAAAAGATTATTATTATTATTATTAAATCGACGAAACTAATCCGAACCCGATTAAACGCAAAAGTTTGAAACGTAGGCCCTACCGCCGAGTCAGATAATTAATCGTACAGTAGGGCCTAGTATAATTAGCAATTAATTATTTTATTTTGCTGGTATCAGAATTTGTCAAAATTGAGTAACTGTCAGTCTGTCACATAAGCTAGAGTTCTGGACATCTTGTGTTGAATCTATAGGCTAGTAGGTCTAATGTGGAATGCTTTCCAACCTTACACGAGTTAATTGTTGATTTAAATGGATTTCTGCACGAAAACATTCGTGCAGAAATTGCAGATCATATTCACGACCTGGAAACGATCTTGGTTTAATACTTTCCACCCATGACGGGTGATAATAATTGGAATCGAAATCATTCAAAGTAGGCCTAAGCCTAGTCGAAAACCAGATAACTTTTCTAATAAAGATTACGAACTTCTTATTCACATAACGTCGGACTCACAAATGAAGCAGAATTCAATTAGGCGTACATGTAACTTTCATTGTTCGATTTCTGGAGTGGGCTACTTAAAACATTTAATTGAATTTAATTGAACATTGAATTAAAGTCGCGAAATGTGCAGTTAGCGAGCTTCTGTCGTTTGACACAACGTAGGCCTATTTGTGCGAAACTGCCGGATTCTCAATAAAATATAATTATACTGCAAATAATTTAGAAATCGACTAAATAATGCACTTGACAAAATAATATTATAATAACTTACTGCAACAAAAACAACATTTAGAAATCGCCTACATGATGCACTTGACAAATATTATTATACTGCAACAAAAACAACATTTAGAAATCGACTAAATTATGCACTTGACAAATATTATTATAGGCCTACTGCAACAAAAACAACATTTAGAAATCCACTAAATGATGCACTTGACATAAGAATGTGGGGCGCGGTGGTGTAGGGGTATGTTCGGTGCCTTGCAGCCGGAGGGTTGCAGGTTCGAATCCACCTCAAGCCGCCGCGTAGGGACCCTTGGCAAGTCCTTCACTCGCAATTGCTCATGCGCTTCGGCGTGAAACTCCGATTCTGCAGTGTCCGCGCTGTAGTCGGGAGCGCCTCTGAGTAGAAATCTTGAAGGGGCGCTATATAAATATCTTAAATGAATTAAATGAATGAATGAAAAGAATCCAGCTAGGCCTATCTAACATTAAGCCAAAGATAAAAAATTGCTTGAGAAGAAACAAAAGCACTGTACACGTTCAAACTTCATGTAGGCCTACTCTCAATATCGTGCTCCATGAGTCGTGGTTTTAAAAACAGTGCACCTTAATTTTTCATATAAGATATGAATTTTAAAATATAAACTGCTAGTTAAGCCAACATTAGGCCTACTATGCTTCTCGGGCGCCACTTATGCCTAAATACGTTTAGTTGAGATTGGGGTTCCGCCAGAAATGATAAAGATGGGAAGGGTTCCCTCTACAAAAAAGTTTGGGAAACGCTGGGCTAGCGCATTACTTTCGGCTATCACGTCGAAAAATTTGGACGTTTTTTACGGACGTAAAAACGGTCATTAATTTTGGGCGTTAGGGGCCGTCCATAAATGACATCACGCACCTGGGGGAGGGGGGCTCGGAAATTTGTGACTCTGTGGACATGGGGGTGGGAGGGGGTCTGAGTAGTGTGAGGTCACACCAGGTCTATGTTATTAAATATCACTATTAACAACAATTTAATTTTAACAATAACAGCACTAATTGTGAGTATTAAATTTTAATTATTTTTTGTATTATTTTAATGTATATGGGCACCATTATTAATCATTTTCTAATTATTTCAATATTTGGTCACCGTTAGATTTTAAAATATGCATGCTCTCCCTATTTGTTCCACGAAAGAGCATTTTGCTTCGCCATGGAAATTTGGTTTAAGGGGGGTCAGAGCTTTATGACGTCATTTTTGAAGGGGTGTTACTCTTTGTGACGAAGTGTGACGAGGGGAGGAGGGGGGGTTCAAAATCGGCCCAAATTGCGCGACGTCATTTATGCGGCCCCTAAATACGTTTAGTTGAGATTGGGGTTCCGCCAGAAATTATAAAGATGGGAAGGGTTCCCTCGACAAAAAAGTTTGGGAAACGCTGGGCAGCTAGCGCATTACTTTCGGCTATCACGTCGAAAAATTTGGACGTTTTTTACGGACGTAAAAACGGTCATTAATTTTGGGCGTTAACGGAAACACTGGTCGTGTCTAATATTATGACGGCGTTTAGCCTACCTCCGGTGCAGCAGACTCCCCTCGCCACGCAGACTCCGCGATTCGCGAGTCCACACGGCTTGCCCGTCGGTTGGCAAGGCATGGCAATCGAGTTCTCTCGGAGGCAAGTCGTCGTCTCTGCTGTTCCCATGTAGCAACCGATGTCTCGCCCGCAGCAGATGTTGTCAGCGACGCAGTTGCCCAGCTTCTTCGGTCCACAGGACAGGCACTGAACCGAGAAACGATAGAACAATACAGAGGTAACCCATAAAGGTAACCTATAACGATAACCAATAAGGCAATCTATAAAGGTAACACATAAAGGTAACCCATAAGGGCAACCTTTAAAGGTGACTCATAAAGGCAACCTATAAATGTAACCCATGGAGACAACCTATAAAGGCAACCTTTAAAGGTAACCCATGAAGGCAACCTATGAAGGTAACCCATAGAGGTAACTATACAGGTAACCCATGGAGGTAATCTATAAAGGTTATCTAACCAAGACGGTTCCGGATTCTGAATCTACCTACTCCTGCGCAACCCCGTGACCTCCATCATCATCGCTTTCCACCGTATCATCTCTGCGGTTTGACCCCCCCCCCCAAATTCTGACCTGACACCGGAACGGACCAAGCAAACTGGCTATTATGGACTTGCTTTGATAGAGCGCCAGTGTATGATATCATCTCTGACATGGGTTTTGTGTGACGCTCAGAAATATTGAAGATTTACATTATATTACGACGCAGAAGTGGCGAAGTAAATAATTAGGCCTATAGGACATATTTACGCGTAATATATAAAAATATTGCAATTACATTTCCAGTTTGTTCTGAAACTGGCTTTGAAACCAGTTTCAACGTCACTTCTCAGAACCAAACTCTGATAACTTTTTTGTTTTTTCCGGCAGGTTTGTCTATAGGCTAATTATTTCTGAGCTATGGCTGCCGCACGCTTTCGCAACTTTTCTGTTTCATATTTCTCTCGTTTTCTACTTTTCCCCTTGCCGATTATTTTCATCGTAATATCCAGTTTGAGTTCAAAGTTTGTGCGCTTAACGCTAGCAGACAATGGTTTGGACCAAGTCAATGGCCCCTCAAAAATGTCAATGATATCTAAATACATGTAGGCCACTAGGCCTACTGTAGAAGACAAGATAATAGGCCTAATGTAGCACCGTATAAACTATCGAACTACTTCGAGAGTGCTCTGCAGTGTCAATTGTCGGCCCAAGTACTCTAAGTATTTATATACAGTGCATAGAATTTCAATTGACTTTTAAAGCGTGAACACTGTAAAGTTCCTGAATAGGTGCCGAAAGGCGATTCCACGCAGCTGGACAATTTACTCGAAAGGCCTGATTGCTCGACTTTAGTCAGAGCTTCTTCAACGAATACTTCGGTAGACTTTGATGATCATAGTGTAAGTCAGATGCTAATCAGTTGCACACAACACGATAGGTCGGGAGCGTCTTTGATGAGTTTAAGTGGAGCTATCTAAGTACATTTCCGATTACTATGAAAATGATATCTATGCAAATTTACAATTACTATGAAAATGTTATCTAACAGCCATTTATCCAGCACTCACCTTGAGGTATGTGACGACCTCGATCGTCAAAGACCTTACCTGTCTGATGGGAAGGTTGGCAAACGTCTCTAACTCCGATCGCTTTCCTCCTCTTGGACAGTCGGCCATGAAGCAACCGGTAGCTATCGTGACGGCGCCGACAAAGATGAGCCCAGAAACGGAAACACGGCTCCAAGACGCAACCATGGCGGAATTTGTAACAAGGGATTTGACAACGACAACCAGAAGGCAACGACAACCAAAACTGTTCGTTCAGTGCCTCGGTTGTTCAGAAGGTTCTTTTAAATAAGGAAATCGCTTGGAGTCAATGCGGACATAATTTGCTCGAAAGGAGTTCCGATCATTGGCCGTAATAAGGTCGTTCAGAATTGGCGTCGATACGTTATGCACATTGGGAGGACACATCTATGTATGTATGTGTGTATTTATGTAGGCCTATGTATGTATGAATATTTGTATATATATATATGTGTGTGTATATGTGTATGTAGGCCCTATGCATATAAGTATGCATGTATGTGTATGTGGACTTAACTACAGCGCTTTTTAAGTTCCTGACAAAATAATAATAACGAAAAATCTCTTCGGATAGTTTCTTAGAGCCTGATGAATTACTTCATACATACATACATGCATACATACACACATATATGATTGCATGTATGTATGTATGAATGAATGATTCTGAGTATGCTCCTTTAAGGGGCGCTATATAAATTTTCGGAATGAATTAATTAAATAGTACTATTTATTTATGTATTTATTTATTTATACTTCTGCTACAGGAGAAACAGAAATATTGCATCTATTGGATTGTTCCTTCACCCTAAATATTGCGCGGAACAGATGTCCCATTGACCCGTTTGGATCGACGCCTGTGTTGACATGTGGGCGAGTAACGGAATTGCGCTAATAGACCCATTCCGAGATAACGTAGATCTCTACCACAGAAAACGATACAGAGGTTGACAATTGCAAACAGGTGTCTCGGCGCACCTGCAAATAGCCTGCGCGATCTAAGGCCCTACCGTATTCGGTGCCTATTCCAAACGCTTTCAATTACACACGGTAGGAATGCAATATTCATTTCAAATCAATAACACGCGTTCGATGCAAAAATACAATCACAGACCTCAGACAGACCTTTGCCATGGAAAATGCTTGAAGGGACATGAAAGACCCAGTGGACAATTATGCAACGCTATAATAGCTTAAATGACTTCGATGCCAGCATGTAGCCGATATAGGATAGAACCAATGTTCTCAAATGGGACTCGCATACAGGCAAATGGTAGTATTAATTGCCATGGAAAATGCTGGAAGGGACATGAAAGTTCTTAAGCGGTTGTTTAGTTAAATGAAGACGTAAAATTAAATACTTATTAGAGAGCTTGCTCTGCGAAGCTTCTCTGTATCAAAACTTCTCTATCACTCTGTATATTTGCATGAGAATTCGTATAGCACGTTTTAAAAGCATCTCCGGGGACATAATGGTAGTCCGTACAGTGCTTTTCTTTGGTGCATCGATAATTGGCGGTGAGTCATCCTTTGAACCAAGAAAAACTTGTCCGAGGGAAAACTTTGTAAACGTGCACTAAATGATGAAGCATCTGAAACTCGAATCGATTTGGTAATAGGGTAATATAGGGCCTACAGAGAATTCTGCTACAGCGTCCAAAGCAAAAATACTCGAAGAGCCAAATATCGTATAGTTCGCCTTCAGATATATTCATCTTTGGTTACTCTTACACGTCAGATATTTGCCTTTGCATGGTTCCTCTTACCAATTAGATATTTATCTTTGGTTCCTCTTATCTATGAGATATTCACCTTGAGTTCCTCTGACCCATTAACTGACAACTGACAACTGACAACTTGTTATTTCCAGAAGCACAATGCATATTACAATTAACAACAATTATAACTTGAATATATCACATATCGGTGTATTGGCTAGGGAATAGAGGAGACCCCAAAAGGGGCACAAACCCCGCTTAATTAGGGTCACCCCTTTTAACAATAATAAATTAGATACTTATCTTTGGTTTCTCTTATCCAACGTTTACCTTTGGGTCCTTTTACCCGTCAGATAGTTATCCATGGTTTCTGTTACCCATCAGAAAATAAATATAAATTTTAAATATAAATTTTACCTTTGTGCATCTTACCCTTCAGATATTTACCTTTTGTGCCCCTTACCATCAGATTTTTACCGGGCTTTTTCATATGAAGCGACCATCGGTGGACCTATGTGCACTTCGAGAAAGGCGCTATAATAGAAGTCAGTAGATCACATTAGATGGGCGTTTGAATATAGACATCCCTCCTCAGCCCGAGGAATATCGCCTTTAAATGTATCAATGAGAGTTTTTTTAATTATCCAACAGGTGGTTAAAATTAATTAAAAGGTGAAACAATTAAATAAGACTTATATGATTATATCGTCGTAAAATAAAGTTCTCCAACACTGGAAGTTCTTCAACATGTGCCATTAAGAGTTTATTTATTATCCAGCAGGTGGTTAAAATTTATGACATTGTGAAATAATTAAATAAGACTTCGATCATCTTAAATTAAAGTTCTCCAACACCGAAAGTTCTTCAACATGTGCCATTAATTAAAAAGGTGAACTAATTAAATAAGACTTAGATCGTCTCAAATTAAAGTTGTCCAACACCGAAAGTTCTTCAACATGTGCCATTGAGAGTTTATTTATTGTCCAACAGGTGGTAAAAATTAATTTAAAAAGTGAACTAATTAAATAAGACTTAGATCGTCTTAAATTAAAGTTCTCCAACACCGAAAGTTCTTCAACATGTGCCATTAATTAAAAAGGTGAACTAATTAAATAAGACTTAGATCGTCTCAAATTAAAGTTGTCCAACACCGAAAGTTCTTCAACATGTGCCATTGAGAGTTTATTATTGTCCAACAGGTGGTTAAAATTAATTTTGAAAGTGAACTAATTAAATAAGACTTACACGTAGATCGTCTTAAATTAGAGTTCTCCAACACCGGCAATCCTTCAGCATCCTCGCCTGAAATTCAGGGCATCACTTTAGAACTAGGCTACTAATATTATGTCAGCATTTTCAGAGGCATCAGATAGGACTCACGTAGGCCTACTATTAATTTTAGCCGCAACTATAGCCACACCACGGATTGTTGATGAGGCCAGCAACAATCGGTTGAGGGCTCAAATTGTGATAGAGAGCGAAGAAAAATGGACGTTCGGCGAGAAAAGTTGGAATTCCTCCGCTGGTAGGGGGCATTGGTATGGTCTGAGTAACCTGAACCTCATAAGGATCGAAGATGACTTCCGCTGTTTGGAAGGCCGACGCATTGTACATTATGGAAGATGTTTGATCGAAGGCCTTTGCAAAAGGCGTTCCTCTCAGTTTCAACCTCCAGTCGATTTGCACGGAAGCCACGAAAAGCGGAATGCTCACAAACATGGTTTGACGTACAAATTGCAGACTATTGAGACTCACATTCTGAACATTCATCCATAAGTCTTCTGATGTACTGCACATCATTTCGGTCGATGGAATAACAAAAAACAGGTTGAGATTCCGCCGGTAGGGGAAACGAAGGACTCTACCAGTGCAGCCGTTTAGCCTTGTATAACTGAATTCCGCGTAGTCGTAGGTCGTGTAACCTCTCGCGGCGATAGCACGTGCTGATGACGTTTCCGAGCGGGCAAAACTGACTTCAGAAAGCCACTGGAATCCCGCAAGAGAATTTATTTTCAAATTGGCCAACGTGACAAACGCAAATGGTGGATTACTGGACAGAATCTGCCGAATAGGACAGTATCTCCCTAAACAGGAGACGCGATTAAAGCTCGGTAGATCTTCTGTATAGTCCACAGCTGGATCGAAACCGCTAGTTGGAAGTACAAGTGTAGCGAACTGAAAAAGATAGGACATTCTTTTGGACACTGCTACCGCATTTCCGTAAAAAATCGTCTTTAATCTCACCTCATATGATAACGCCCTGGTCAATTCGTAAGCAGTAGCTGCTGTAAGACTTGATTCACTAGCCTCAAGTAGAGGCAGTACTCTTCTGACTTCTCGCTTAGATGCTTCGTCCATTGACTTGTAGATGACATAAACTACGTCCATCAAAGATGGAACAGTAAGGAGCAGAGCGTTGGCACCGTAACTTATTTCAGCCTCAAATTTCTTCCACAAAATGTCCGAAACAGCCTTCAGTTGACTGTTGTAGATAGCTTTGGCTTGTTGTGACATATCCTGGGAATTGGCTGTGGTCAAGAAGAGACCAACAGTCGATAAGAGGAACCAAATGCTGGTCATTTTTCTGAAAAGTTGCAAAATGAAAAAAACATTAATTACCGCTAGACTTTATTGTTGCTATCTTATGATAAATTTTGTGAGTATTTCATTTGTTTCAAATCGTAACTACTAACTGCTATTGTACGGTCTACGTTCAAAACAGCGATCACAAAACAGCGATCGTCATAAGCTCGATCACAAAACAGCGACGTAAAAACAACGAATGCATAAAACAGCGATTAAATTCGGTTAGTGTAGAAACAGCTAGATCTCTGCAGGTATCAGGTATTTTACAATATCGCTTTGGAAAATGTGAGGATTGTAGGCCCGTTATCGGACAAATAGAGACTTATGTAAACGCATATGAATTTCAGTTTATAAGTGAAGTTTGTTTTATCACAAGAACTGTGGTGAATTATCAGCGTTCTAAATTATTCGCCCTTGTAATTACGCTCAAATGGAAGTTGGATTGATGAAATCTTTGCTCAAATAGATGTTGGAATGACGAAAATAATTTTTGTTAAAAGAGAAGTTGGACACTGATGAAAAAATCTTGCTTCAATAGACGTTGGATTGATGAAATCAATTCTTGCATAAATAGAAATTGGATTGATGAAAAATTCTTCCAGAAATAAAAGTTGGATTCCTGAAATATTTTTTTAAAAATCGAAGTTGGATTGAAGAAAATATTTTTTGTGAAAGTAGAAGTTGGATTGATGAAAATAAAAGGGCCTACTTGCGTAAATAGAAACTGGATTGATGACAGTTGTCATGGACATCGCTGTTTTGATGACCTCTATTGAGTCTATTCTATGCACTCGCTGTTTTTGCATCGCTATTTTGTGATCGCGTTTTGACGATCGCTTATTGGCGAGCGCGGTTTCGAACGTAAATCTATTGTACAGCTAAGATATTAGGCTATACAAGTTGGTTCAATGTAAGAATCCATGTGAACTAGAGAGGATCCACATTAATGGACTCGCTTGCAATAGACTACTCGTAAAAATCTAAGGAAACATTTCTACGTTGATTGTTGGAACGAACTCCCCTTGGACATGCGCCTGCTACCATGATCCAACACCACTCCGTTTCACAAGGTGCTTAAGTCTATTCTTCATTGCCATGGTTGGCTGGGGCTTCCTATCCCCGCTTGCATTCAGTTCAAATCCACATTCTGATCTTCAAGGCCCAGCGTGTCTTGCCTCGAAATATCTAGTTGACGTAGGCCTAATGCTCCAGACTCACTTAGCTTCGTCACACCGTCCACTTCGCTCCTCAAAATTAATAGCCTCGATCTTCTGGTTCCCCGTACTAGAACAGCTTTGGCTCAATCCCGATCCTTTGCTTCAATTGGTCCCTCTCTTTGGAATGCGCTTTCTCCATCTGCTCGGATCTACAATTCTATCTTCCACTTTTGCCTTTCTCAAAGCCTGCTTCTTCTATCGGGGCCTCGCGCACTGGATTCGCTTCTGAACAGTTCGCCCTACTGAAGACTCTTTGATGATGATGAGTTCTCAGCCTGAAGGAAGGTACTTTGGCTTTCGTGCCACCCGGGGATGAGATGAGTGAGGTGGTTTCCCGTTGCCTTCAATATTGCACGTGAGCAACTTGTCCAAGGTCGCTACACAGTGGCTTGAGGTAGATTCGAACCTGCGAGGCTGCGACTCTCCGGTTACAATTCACAGAACATGCCGCTACACAACCGTGTCCCAATGAGACGCTCTATAGATCTTTAAATACAACAAAATACAATTCATTCATTCATTCGTAAATTTATATAACGCCCCTTCCAGAGGACAACTCAGAGGCGCTCAATAATGAGGAGTTAATCGACTCAGCTTCAGTGAGAAAGGTACGACCCTCATGTCTTCGTATTCAGACGATGAACACCCTCGGAATAACCGTTATCCTTGTTAAAACCAGTAGAGATTAAAACGGAATTAGCCTACAGTTTTGCCTGCAATACACAGTTTACCACCGTTCACATTTTAATTAAGTTTTATTTAGTTTAGTAGAAGCTAATCTATTTCAACAAAATTTAATTGTAACTTATACACCGAATACCCGTCAGATATTTCCGCTTTGTCGCAATATCGACTTACACGGGCTGAAAAATTAAGTCTAGAATCAGATTAGTCTGAGTGCTACCTAGATCTCATGAGATGGGACTGTAGATCAAGTTTTATGGCTGAAATAGATGACAGCCGCCAATACACCTCCACCACCACCACTGCACCACCACCATCATCATCATCATCATCATCATCATCATCATCATCATCTGCATCATCATCATCATCATCATCATCATCATCATCATCATCATCATCATCATCATCATCATCATCATCATCATCATCATCATCATTATGCCGCATGATGTGTTAAGGCCAAAATTTGTAACTAGAGCAACAGGTAGAGACACGATGAAGGTTTATATGCGGGTTTCTATGTAGTTTTATGCCGTTAGTTCAGAGCTATTGACTGCATAATTAGGCTATATTAAGATAGACTTTTGAAACTGTTTATTATATTTCATCGGTTTTCTCTACTGATATTAGGCCCAATCGCTTACACGCCAAAGAAACATTGAAACACTCGTCAAATGATTAGTCTAGGGCCTACTTAAATTTCCTACCTGAGATAGCAGGCTATGCCAACTGACGTATTTCTATTCCTGTCGCTGAACTTGTTGCTCGATGTTTTCCGCTCAGGCGACGGAGACTTGCCGACCGATTCTCCTCCGTCTTATGATTCGAAAACCACTTCCAAAACTTCAGTCGATCTGTAAACGCTATCTGAATAACACAGCTATATATACACTGCTAAGGCCTCTGTTTCTAAAGGCTGAACAGACAGTTTATGATAAATTTTTAAACATAAAAGATTCTCTTATTTTTATAGAGACTGGGAATTTTTGTCATTTGAATGCCAGCCTCATAATTATCGTCGACGTTACCATCAGTGTCGTCGTTGTAGCCATAATTATAATTTTCATCAATATGATTGTGCTATACGTAGAATAGCCTCTGTACGTAGGCCTAGTAACAACTAAGTGACGGCTACATTTAAGCGATACAAATTTTAATTTTTTTTCGGCAGATGCGGCTCTGTTCAGTGCAGTCTAGGGCAACAAGCTTCACGTCTTCTTTGGCCTCTAACCACTGCAGCAGCGAGAGCCATTATAGATCTTTCGGCAAAGGGCACACAACTTCACCCTTCCCGAAAAATTCGATGAACTTTATCATACGAATGTTATATAAATATATATACTAACAGACCCAACCATAACTCAAGCATTCAATTTTCGTTTACTAAAAATATGCTGACAAGTACGCAACTTATGTGTAATTATATGTAGTTAAAATTATTTCAAGTAGGCCTAGTCATACTGACAACTGTTACTGTTCACCTACAGCATTTCGCCTGTTTTGTTACAGAAGTAAAAGAACACACAGACATATTCACGAATGTCATCATTTTCAATGGTATCGCATAACACGCGATTACTGATTCGTTAAACGTTCCTGCTGCCTATCGTTTGTTTTTTAATTGTAATTGTAATTTCGACGATTTATATAGCGTAGCAAAGCTACTTCTAGGACGATACACAAAACCTACTGTCAGAGACAACTCTATATTCGATGCGCTGTCGGACAGGAAGCCAATGCAGAACTTCCAACATATACCTGGTGACATGATCAAATTTTTGGTAGCCAATTGGCCCCATGAGTCGCGCTGCAGCTCGCTTGTACACGATCAAGGCAAGACAACCGGCTAGACAGGCAGACCAGAATAGAGAGTTAAGCAGTGATCAAGACGCGCCGTAATGAAGGCATGAACAAGAGTGGTTGCAGCATTCGCTGTAAGCGAACGTGCAACAGTACGGAGCTGACGCAGCTGGTAATAGCAATCACGACTAAGGCGATGCAGATGTGGCGCAAAGGTAAGCTCCTGATCCAACAGGATACCGAGGTCACGGGCTGTAGCTGAAAAGTTGTAGGTAGGAAATTTCAAAGCCAGGTCTTCCAAGTTAAGCTTGGCTAGCTGCTGCCTAGTTCCCAGCCACATGAATTTAGTCTTAGCAGCATTCAGACGTAAGCGATTAGATGACATCCATGTTTCTAATCTGACCAGGACACGACCCATTTCCCCGACAGCCAAAGCAGCATCGGCAGGTCGGCAGTGAATATATGACTGTATATCATCTGCGTAAAGCTGGCCCTGGGCCCGACTCTCTGCCAGAAGTGTGGAAAGCCCAGAGGTATAGATGATATACAAGAGCGGACCAAGGACAGAGACCATAAGGGGTAGGGACGAATGTTATATAAATACATATACTAACAGACCAAACCATAAGTCAAGCATTCAATTTTCGTTTACTAAAAATAGGCTGACAAGTACGCAACTTATGTGTAATTATATGTAGTTAAAATTATTTCAAGTAGGCCTAGTCATACTGACAACTGTTACTGTTCACCTACAGCATTTCGCCTGTTTTGTTACAGAAATAAAAGAACACACAGACATATGAATGTCATCATTTGTAATGGTATCGCATAACACGCGATTGCCGATTCGTTAAACGTTCCTGCTGCCTATCGTTTGTTTTTGTAATTGTAATTGTAATTTCGACGATTTATATAGCGTAGCTAGCAAGCTACTTCTAGGACGATACACAAAACTGTCTACTGTCAGCGCAAATGTTAACCCCTAGTCGCTGTGGAAGAGGAGCCGGCATGGCGGACGCATTGCTGTCTGCCAGTCAGACTAGGACGTCATCCACTCGACTCCCAGGTCTAATGACATGCCAAAAGATAGATGCATTCGCTGGAGGAGAATGTCATGATCGACCGTGTCGAATGCGGCAGACAGATCCAGGAGTGAAAGAAGAGAGAAGTTTCCAGAGTCGATCGCCAGAAGAATGTCGGACAGAACATCTGCGAGGACCGTCTCAGTAGAGTGGAAAGCACGGTAGGCAACTGGAAACAACTTGTTGATGTTGAGATAGTTGACAAGTTGCTAGAATACAAGTAATACAACCCTTTCCAGGATTTTAGAAAGAACGGACACGTTGGAGATTGGCCGATAGCTCTTCACATCTTCGAGGTCTAGGCCAGGTTTCTTTGGTAGAGGAGTAAGTAAGTAAGTATATGACGGTCGATTGTATTTTTATTGCACGCATAGAAATTCCTGTAAGGTAATTTTTTGCAAGAATATCATGACAGGCAGCAAAGTCTGAATGAGATGTGCCTGTCATCATTTTTAATTCGAAAAAAGTAAAATGCTGTGTTTCTTCACTTTTAACTCAGAAAGATAAAAATGCTGTCTTTCACCATTTTTAATTCAGAAAACTAAAAATGCTCCCTTTCATCATTTATATTTAAGAAAAATAATAATTTTGCCTGTCATCGTGTTCATTTCAGAAAAAATAAAAATACTGCCTGTCATTATTTTTTATTCAGAACCCCGCCCGTCCCAAGCCTGGATGATGGAGGTGGGCGACGCAAATGATCTTTGCTATCACACAGTGTCGTAAGACTACTACTACTACTACTACTACTACTACTACTACTACTACTACTACTACTACTACTACTACTACTACTACTACTACTACTACTACTACTACTACTACTACTACTACTACTACTACTACTACTACTACTACTACTACTACTACTACTACTACTACTACTACTACTACTACTACCACTACTACTACTGCTACTACCACTACCACTACCACTACCACTACCACTACTACCACTACTACCACTACTACCACTACTACCACTACCACTACTACCACTACTACCACTACTACTACCACTACTACTACTACTACTACTGCTGCTGCTACCACTACTGCTACTGCTGCCACTACTGCTGCTGCACTGCTGCTGCTGCTGCTGCTGCTACTACTACTACTACTACTACTACTACTACTACTACTATTCAGCTCCTACGAGACCGCGATGTCTGGTCTCATCGATACTTTTCTTCCTCTGCGCACCGTCCGAACACGCCACTTCTCCATTTGTATTTTTGCATGAGAATTTCTATAGCGCGCATTAAATATCTCCGGGGACATAATGGTGACACTTACATTGCTTTCGGTGGTGCTTCGATATTAAATTTTGTGGTGAGTCATATTCAGCGAACCCCAAAAAAAACAGTCCGAGGGAAATCTTTTGTAAATGCGCAGGAAATGGTGAAGCATCTGAAACTCGAATCGATTTGATAATCATATAGAGAATTCTACTACAGTGTCCTAAGCGAAAATACTTGAAGTGCCAGCCAGCCAACATACTCACTTGAGCCAATATTTATCTTTTGTTCCTCTTACACTTAAGATATTTATCTTGGGTTCCTCTAATCCGTCAGATAGTATTTGTGGTTCCGCTTAATCACTTGATATTTATCTTTGGTTCCTCTTATCAATCAGATATTTACATTGAATTCCCCTGACATAATAGATATTTACCTTCAGATATTTACAATCAGATATTTACCTTGAATTCCTCTGACAGATATTTACCTTGAATTCCTCTAGATATATATCTTTGGTTCCTCTTATCCAACATTCAGCTATGGTTCCTTTTCCCCTTTCAGATATTTACCCATGGTTTCTGCTACCCATCAGAAAATAAATATAAATTTAAATATAAATTTTACCTTTGGTTCATCCTACCCTTCAGATATTTCCCTTTGGTGCCTCTTACCATCAGATATTTACCAGGTTTTTTCATATGAAGCGACCATCGGTGGACCTATGTGCACTTCGAGAAAGGCGCTATAATAGAAGTCAGTAGATCACATTAGATAGCATTGAATATAGACATCCCTGCTCAGTCCGAGGAATATCGCCTTTAAATGTATCAATGAGAGTTTTTTTATTATCCAACAGGTGGTTAAAATTAATTAAAAGGTGAAACAATTAAATAAGACTTATATGATTATATCGTCGTAAAATAAAGTTCTGCAACACCAGAAGTTCTTCAACATGTGCCATTAAGAGTTTATTTATTATCCAGCAGGTGGTTAAAATTTATGACATTGTGAAATAATTAAATAAGACTTCGATCATCTTAAATTAAAGTTCTCCAACACCGAAAGTTCTTCAACATGTGCCATTAATTAAAAAGGTGAACTAATTAAATAAGACTTAGATCGTCTAAAATTAAAGTTGTCCAACACCGATAGTTCTTCAACATGTGCCATTGAGAGTTTATTTATTGTCCAACAGGTGGTTAAAATTAATTTTAAAAGTGAACTAATTAAATAAGACTTAGTTCGTCTTCAATTAGAGTTCTCCAACACCGGTAGTCCTTCAGCATCCTCGTCTGAAATTCAGGGCATCACTTTAGAACTTGGCTACTAATATTATGTGAGCATTTTCAGGGGCATCAGATAGAACTCACGTACTATTTCTTTTAGCCGCAACTATAGCCACACCACGGATTGTTGATGAGGCCAGCAACAATCGGCTGGGGGCTCAAATAATCATAGAGAGCGAAGAAAAATGGGCGTTCGGCGAGAAAAGTTGGAATTCCTCCGCTGGTAGGGGGCATTGGTGGGTTCTGAGTAAACTGAACGTCATAAGGACTGAAGATGACTTCCGCTGTTTGGAAGGCCAACGCATTGTACATTATAGACGATGCTTGATCGAAGGCCTGTGCAAAGGGCGTTCCTCTAAGCCTCAACTTCAAGTCGTTATTCGCAGAAGCCACGAAATACGGAATGCTCACAAACATGGTTTGACGAATAAATGGCAGACTAGTGAAACTCACATTCTGAACATTCATCCATAAGTCTTTCGATGAACTGCACATCATCTCGGTCGATGGAATAACAAAATACAGGTTGAGATTCCACCCATAGGGGAAACGAAGGACTCTACCAGTGCAGCCGTTTAGCATTGGATATCTGAATTCCGCGTAGTCGTATTTTGTGTTACCTCTCATGGCGATAGCACGTGATGTTGATGTTTCCGAGCGGGCAAAACTGATTTCAGCAAGCCACTGGAATCCCGCAAGAGATTTTATGTACAAATTGGCCAACGTGACGAACGCGAAAGGTGGCTGACTGGACAGAATCTGCCGAATAGGACAATATCTCCCTAAACAGGAGACGCCAGAAACGTACGGTAGCTCATCGTTATATCTCACAGCTGGATCGAAACCGCTAGTTGGAAGTACAAGTGTAGCGAACTCAAAAAGATAGGACATTCTTCTGGACACTGCTTCCGCATTTCCGTAGAAAATCGTCTTCAATCTAACATCATATGATAACTTACCGGTCAATTCGTAAGCAGTAGCTGCTGTAAGACTTGATTCACTAGCCTCAAGTAGAGGCAGTACTCTTCTGACTTCTCGCTTAGATGCTTCGTCCATTGACTTGTAGATGACATAAATTACGTCCATCATGGATGGAACAGTAAAGAGCAGAGCGTTGTCGCCGTAACTTATTTCATTGGCAAATGTCTTCCACAAAATGTCCGAAACAGCCTTCAGTTGACGGTTGTAGATATCTTTGGACTGTTGTGACATATCCTGGGAATTGACTGTGGTCCAAAAGAGACTAACAGTCGCTAAGAGGAACCAAATGCTGGTCATTTTTCTGAACAAAAGTTGCAAAATGAAAACAAAGATTAATTACCGTCCGACGCTAATATTCCAATCTTATAATTAATTTTGTGAGGATTTTATTTGTTTCACATCGTAACTGCTAATTGTACAGCTAAGATATTAGGCTATTCAAGTTGTTTCAAGGTAAGAATCCGTGTGAACTAGAGAGGCTCTGCATTAATGGACTCCCTTGCAATAGACTACTCGAAAAAATCCAACAAAATATTTAAACCTTCCATGTGGAACGATCTCCCTTTGGAGATGCGCTTGCTGCCACGGTCCACAACAACTGCGTTTCACAAGGTGCTTAAGTCTATTCTTACTTGCCATGGTTGGGCTGGGGCTTCCTCTCCCCGCTCGCATTCAATTCAAAATCCACATTCTGATCTTCAAGCCCAGCATGACGTACCTCCAAATATCTAGTTGACGTAGGCCTAATGCGCCAGACTCACTCAGCTTCGTCACACCGTCCAATTCGCTCCTCAAAATTAATAGACTCGATCTTCTGGTTCCCCGTAATTGAACAGCTTTGGCTCAATCTATATCCTTTGCTTCAATTGGTTCCTCTCTTTGGATTGCCTTTCTGATAGCCTGCTTCTTCTCTCTGGGTCTCGCGCACTGGATGCGCTTCTGAACGGTTCGCCCTACTTGTGACGCTTTGGTGATGATGAGTTCTCTGCCTGAAGGCAGGTACTTTGGCTTTCGTGCCACCCGGGGATGAGATGAGTGAGGTTTAATGGCTGAAATAGATTACAGCCACCAATACACCACCTTCACCACCATCGCCACCGCCACCACCACCGCCGCCGCCACCGCCACCACCACCGCCACCACCACCGCCACCACCACCACCACCACCATCATAATCATTTTTAGCATCGTCATCAATGGAATACCACTTTGCGGGTTGTTGCGGTTTTCACCATGCGATTCCACACATACCCATTTTGGCACTTCTTCGGGTGCGACTAGTAGGCCTATGATTCTTATTTCAGTATTTTAGAGACAGAATCAGGATCACAAGTGATTCTACGAGGGGAGCCACATCGGTGATCGGTCCTCTGATGAACTGGAAGAGACGGGGGTCGGGATGCCTAGACATAGTTCGGTCCAGGTAACAGATGCAGTCTTGTGCTAGCACAATAGGCTGCACCCACCCTGAAAAAGAGTCCAGGATCCAGACGACTGACATCACTTAAGGAGAGGAGAACGCCATTGATGATGAGGGCGGACGATATGCTATGCAAGTAAAAAGGCCGTTTTAAAATGCGCAAATAATTTTTTTTAATAAATGGAATGCTTCGGACTAACTTGTAATTTTTTTAATGAAATTGTAAAATGACTGAAATTACCAACTGAAGCCCTTCTCACGGAAGTAGACGTTTTTCTATTGAGGATGTTACACGTACTATGTCGCCTCGATATTTTAAACAAGAATACTTTAACGCTAGATTACTGTAGATTTAACGTAGTAGTCGAGCTCGTTTTACGCAACGTAGCCTGAGGGAAGTCTGTTTTATAAGAGAGATGGCCAGATCGAACACGTGGCTCAAACACAGATAACGAATTATCAAATGTTAATTAGGGATCCATGATAGTTTATCAGGATGCAATCGATGTAGCCTACATGCTGTTCAGAAAAACGAAAAATTATACGGTTGTTAGTGATTAGCCTACTATAAATTCAATATTAATAATGGTGACGAATTATCAGATGTTAATCGGGGATCAGTGAAAGTTTATCAAGATTCAATCAATGTGCATGCTGTTCGAGAAAGCGAAATATTATACGGTTGTTAGCGATTTCTTCAAATTCAATATTAATCAAATTACGAATTTCGACTAGCGTTTTGCGGAATAATTGTCTGGATGTTGCATTAAACGTCCGACGTTTTGAACACTGCAGCTGGGCAGATTATCGGTTTTAGTACCTTTTCACCATTTAATATTAGGTTCATCATCATCATCAGCTCCTGACGCCAGCCATATGGCGGCGATGGGTACAAATAAATAGCCTCCATTGTTCTCAGTCACTTGTCAAGTCCATTGTTCCCCTCAGTGTTAGTCAAAGTGATGTTAGGTTCTCATTTATATTGTCTATCCATCGTTGTCTTGGTCTGCTTTTGTTTCTGCTTCCTCCAAATCTTGAGTGAAGTGCATTGCGTTGGAATCTGTCAGCTGACATTCTCTCTAGGCCTACATCTCAAAACCATCGGAGTCTTCGTTGAACGACTTTGTCTGGCAGAGTTGCTTTCAACACATCGGTTAAATGAAATTAGTTTGAAATGAAGTGGTAAATAAGAAACAGCTGACAACACCGAAAATGCTGATCAACAATAAGACGTGACTATTGAATTTTAAATGGCTAGACGAAAATGTCTGACTCAACGTAAATCTAAATTTACGGTCGAAAAGTCACAAACCATTGCAGTGCATATTTTAACGGATTTCGACTACTGGGACCATTGGCGTAAGTAGTAGGGTTCGTGTTGTTGCGCCTGTGGACAGCAGTCCGGCGGAAAATTGTCTTCATTACATCCACCAAAATTTCTGATGACTTTTTTGTGTGTGTTGCTTTTCGCCCCTTTTTTCATTTTTTCAGAGAAGTACAATTATATATTAGTTTAGTAACTATCATTCAACAGGGTAGTAACGAGGTTTTCCAGAAATTTTTCGAGGGGGGGTAGTAACGAGTGTTTTCCACCAAAAAACTTCCCCCTCCATCCACCCAGACTCTACGGGTACATAGACACAATAACCCCCCATTTATTATGCCACTGACTAGTGGGACAAAGTCTCCTACTGTAATTCCAATGTTAGGAAATTAGAGTATTAACCTAGGACAAATCACCAAAACTACTGGGACATATCCTAAAACTACTGGGACATATCCTAAAACTACTGGGACATTTGTCCCAGTAGTTAAACTGTTAAAATATGCACTGAACCATTGTAAACCCAGTGGAACTCCTTTAATTTTGAATCTTACCTAACAAATAAAGTGTCGAATTTAATACATTCACGGTCAACAAATCGATTTCTCGTAGTGGCAATAGTATGGGAACGTTACTATCCAAGATGGCGGCCATATTGGCCGCCAAAAGCCAAATATGAGCTGAGATATACAATTTTTTTAGTTTTGGCGGCCATATTGAACGCCATCTTGGAAAGTAGCACTCACACTCACACTATTGCCACTACGAGTAATCAATTCCTTAGCCTTGAATATCTTAAGTTCGACGCTTCATTTGTTAATGTATCTTACCTATGAGCTGAGATGCACATAGTTTTGTATTTAGGCGGCCATATTGGCCGCCATCATGGAAAGTAACACACTATTGCGGCTACGATAGATCAAATCCCTGACCTTGAACACTTCGTTTGTAATTCTAGCTTGCCTATGAGCTGGGATATGCATATTTCTGTATTTTGGCAGCCGTATTTGCCGCTGTATTGGAAAGTAAACTCACCACAATTATTCAAACTTAATTTGGTAGGTTCAACACTTTATTTCTGATTTTATGTTACTACTGAGCTCAGATAATTATTTCAAAAATATGCTTTCCCTATGTGCGAAAAAATAACGACGTCCAAGACCAAAAGGAGTAAATTTTTACCCCATGACTCTTTGGACTCAAAAATATTTTCCCCACAACATGACATCATGTTGGTTATGCTGTCAGAATATGTCATCGGTTGAAACTTTTAAACACAGGAAACGTCAAATTATAACAACCTACAGTTGCATTCACAGAAAACACGTTCACAACAATCTTGAGGTATATTAATATGATTATATTCTAGAGAGTTCAGTTTATATAGTAATGTCATAGGTATACCATAATAATTATGGTATATCTTATTAGATCATATGTTATACACTCATATAAGATCAGTAATTCGTTAGTATTGTCTAATAGCCTGAACTAGAGCCACCATCTTCGTTTGATTTATATTTATATTTCATTACAGACCTAATCATTCCTCCCCAACAACACTGAAAAAAAATGTTTACGGCAAACTCTATAGGTGCTTTGCCAGTGTTGGCCCATCAGCTTTGGAGGTCTCTTCCCCAGTCTCTTCGCCTTGAGTTACAAGCAGCCCTCTCACCTTCTCAGTTCCGGAGACGCCTTAAGACTTTGCTGTTCGCTGACGCAGGCAATGACGCAGGTCGAGAGCGCTGCTGATTTTTGAGCGGCGCTGTATAGGCCTAAATATTCAGTTACAATTACAATTACTCGTGCACCCATGCGCGTCACGAACAGTTTCTGCTGAAAGATGTCGGCATCCATCTTGGTTAGCGCATATTCTTTAGTGTCGCTGTTGTCGTCTCTGTTCGAAGTTTCTCCTTAAACGGTTCGTCGATTCTAGCTTTCGTTCCAACTAGAACTTCATGATGATTTACTGCAATGCAATCACCATAAAAAATTCATTTAACCACAGAATGTTCTGCGTAAGAGTAGAGGAATAAATCAAACGTGCGATTCACTACTGGATTTGATGGTTAACCCAGGCCATCACAAACGTCTTGATCGCTGTAATCGTCAAAGTTCGCAACGTTCGTATCTTCTACATTGACGGATAATATCTACGGACACATCCCTAACGATTCTTTAGTTTCTGACCGTTCCCTTGAATCATATTACCAAAATTTGTCGAGCGATCAGGAGTAGTAAGATGAAACTACCTAGAATAGAATAGAATCTTCGTTTATTCGTTAACACATTGTCAGAATGCAATGCGATTACAAGAAAAAAATGTGTAGGCATTGGCTATTCCGTTTAGAGTTTGTTCCAGGATATTATTGGCTTTTATTTGATTTGTCAAAGGGTCTTAGGTTTAATATATGCCCTTGTAAAGCATCCTAGGAATAAAGTTTTTGGTGTCCTTAGGTGGAATTGAGAATTGGTGAGGCCTAGGACGGAGGGTGTATGTAGTCTCCCGGGGGTCGAGGTCACAGCCGGCGTAGAACATGCATGATGGTCGTTAGTTCTAATCACAGTGAACAGTCTGTCGTCAGCTTTACTCGCGATTTCGGCCACAGTTGGAGCATCATGGAGAGGAAGCCGGTACGTTTGACTCTTCGCATAACCTCGCAAGACTACCGAAACCTACGATAGTTAGGCCTACTCCACACAACTGAAGCTAATCCATGCATTCTGGCTTGAAGGCGGCAACTCGCCGTTCACCGAGCAGATGACAGTTTACAACCGTTAATATTCAACTTGTCCATTGACAACTTACCACATCGTATCAGGCTAGTTCAGAATCTCAAAATAACCCCGAATCCTATCCAAATTTATTATGCCCTATTATAATGCTGGCCACGATACTGGCTAGAGTAATTAATTGAAAAATTGACCTCCTACACTACGGTATTATAACATCATAACGACTAAGCAACTAATAAACTGGGTCATGCGGCTCAGAACAGAATTGTAAAGAAGGCATCGGACACCTGCGGGCTCTGAGCCCATGGTTATTAATGATGATGATGCTGATAATGACAACGACTAATGCAAGGTTATGCCTTGACTATATTTAAATAAGATTGTATATATGATGCTTGTAATATACGATTTTTGTGGGTTCACTAGGACATACGTTACAGCTGAAGAATATCTTTTCCTAACGGTTCCTGGAAACTTTCGGAGAGCATCGTCAACTCGTTTTGGAACGAATCTTGTGACTTCGTCATCCGGTAGGAAACCAACAGGAAAAGCAGTTCGAAGGTGGGCAACTGCTTCAACGGAAAGTGGAATGTTCCAGAAACTGGCCAATGGAGCCAGATTCATTTCAACAGTTTCTGAGAATATGGAAAACCATTTGTCTATTTTCTCCTGATCAATCTTTGGTTTATCGTTCTTGGGCATCGCCTCGTATCGGCGAAACACCTTTCTGTAGCTTTCCCATCCAAATTCGTGTGCAAGTTGAGCATACACAAAGAGTCCGATACCCGCAGAACTTTTCCATTTCTCAAAATCGGTTCCGTTTTTCAAAAACTCTTCCGTGCTTTTCAAATTATCCTGAAGCCATTTGTGGATCCAGGGCTTAAGTTGACAGATTTCATCCATAGCGCACAAAGTGAAGATGTTCACGGTAACTTCGCCAGTTCCTTCAAAGGTCCATTCTCGTCTTTGCATGTTGTGTCCGATTTCGTGAAACACGCCCCATCTACCCTCCTTCTGAAGAGCAGAACCGTTCAAAAGAAAGCCCGTTCTGTTTGGGTCTGCAACATCCAAGTGCGTCACTATCGGATAACCTGAATGCATGTATCCTCCGCCCGTTTGTTCATCTGTCACAATCCACATTCGTCGGAACTGGGATACATTTGTTCCTCGAAGATCGTGATACAAACGAACAACTGAATCCCAAGTCTTCATCACCGATGTCAATGCATGAAACTCCATTTGCCTCACACTTGAAGCGGGCAAAGTGAATCCCAGAAATTCTCCTTCGATGTCAGCCCACAGTCCAGGAGAATGACGGCTCTGGTTCCATGTCTTCTTTCCTTTCTCACCCTCCGTAAGTCTGAACCTTGGAGAATCAACGACGTTTTCCAGCTTCACACTTATGCTAAGGTTGGGTTTGTCCGGGCTAATTAGATAAATCAGACCTCCAAATGGCGTCGATAGCTCAAGACTTTTCTGAACTAGTCTGACTTTCTTGTTCACCTTTGGCCATCTCCTTAATTTGTCCAGTTTACTTAGGTCGTCAGTATGACAGCCCACCATTATTTGCCAGTTTGTGTCATTGTTTCCTGAAAGCACCTCCACTTTGAGGGTCTGACCAGCTGGCAAATAGCAGGCAG
>JACEVL010000034.1:1080000-1082500 GCA_020284085.1 Aporrectodea caliginosa | reverse complement strand
ATATCACGTGACGTGAGAAACCCAGCAAAGGAAGGAAGCGCATACAAGATTCTTGAAATAACAATCGCTTGAAAAATGACGTCCAGCATCGAGATAATGTGTCGAGAGGTGACTTTGGAATTACAGCGTCACACTATGTGACTATGACGAACCGAAAATACCTCACAGTTAATGTGGAATTTTGTGTTTCGTTCATGAGAGCCAAATATTTATTAGACTATTATCATAACAACCGTAAACGATTTCGCACAAAGATGAAAAGCGTCGAGAGTCATTATGCTAGCCCTTTTGTACTATACTTATTCCAAGAGCTTTCAACAACTCGGTTGAATGAAATCAGTTTAACTGTTTCAACTGTTTGTTTGTTCTTTTAACTGAACTGGTAACATTCGACTACACCGAAGAGACTGATCAACAATGAGACGTGACTATTTAATTTTCAAAGGCGGGATAAAAATGTCTGACTCATCGTAAGTCTAAATTTACGGTCGAAACGTTTCGAAACCATTGTAAAATCCACTAATGGTTTTTCTTCGTGTTCAATGTTTCTGGTTGAATATATAATTAACATAGAAAATTCAAAATATATAGAGGAATAAATCAAACGTACGATTCAATACTGGATTTGACGGTATACCCAGGCGGCCAGACCATCGGAAACGTCTTGATTGATGCAAATCCTCAAATTTTGCTGCGTTCGTATCTAGACTTATAAATCGACGAAGAGTATCTACGGACAACTCCCTTTAGTTTCTGACCGTTCCTACGAATCAAATTACCAAAATCTGTCGAGCGATCAGGAACAGTAGAAATGAAACTGCCTCGCGAGACTACCAAGGCCTGCGACAGTCACTTCACAACTAAATGGAATTGCATTTTGGCGTGAATGCGACAACTCTAGGATCACAGAGCAGACGACAGTGTACAGCAGTTAATATTCAACTTGTCCAATGACAACTCACCACATCGTATCAGGTTAGTTCAGAACCTCAAAATAACCCCGAATGCTATCCAAATTTATTATGCCCTATAATGCTGGCTAGGATACAGACTCGATTAAATAAGTGAATAATTGACATTCTACAATATAATGACATACTAACGACTAAATCAATGTCATGTCTTGACTAAATATAAATAAGATTGTATATATGATGCATGTAATATACGATTTTTGTGGGTTCATTAGCACATACGTTACAGCCGAAGAATATCTTTTTCTAACAGTTCCTGGAAACTTTCGGAGAGCATCGTCAACTCGTGTTGGAACGAATCTTGTTACTTCGTCATCCGGTAAGAATCCAACTGGAAAAGCTTTATGAAGGTGAGCAACTGTTTCAACGGAAAGTAGAATGTTCCAGAAACTGGCCAATGGAGCCAGATTCATTTTGACAGTTTCTGAGAATGTGGAAAACCATTTGTCTATTTTCTTCTGATCTACCGTTGGTTTATCTTTATCGGGCATCGCCTCATATCGGCGAAACACCTTTCTGTAGCTCTCCCATCCAAATTCGTGTGCAAGTTGAGCATAGACAAAGAGTCCGATACCCGCAGAACTTTTCCATTTCTCAAAATCGGTTCCGTTTTTCAAAAACTCTTCCGTGCTTTTCAAATTATCCTGAAGCCAGCTGTGTATCCAAGGCTTGAGGTGACAGATCTCATCCATGGCGCACAACGTGAAGATGTTCACGGTAACTTCGCCAGAGCCTTCAAAGGTCCATTCTCGTCTTTGCATGTTATGTCCGATTTCGTGAAACACGCCCCATCTACCCTCCTTTTGAAGGGCTGAACCGTTCAAAAGAAATCCAGTTCTGTTTGGGTCTGCAACATCCAAGTGCGTCACTATTGGATATCCTGAATGCATGTAGCCTCCGCCCGTTTGTTCATCTGTCACAATCCACATTCGTCGGAACTGGGATACATTTGTTCCTCGAAGATCGTGATACAAACGAACAACTGAATCCCAAGTCCTCATCACCGAGGTCAATGCATCAAACTCCATTTCCCTCACACTTGCAGCCGGCAAAGTGAATGTTACTAATTCTCCGGTGATATCCGCCCAGAGTCCAGGAGAGTAACGGCTCTTCTTCCATGTTTCCTTGCCTTTCTCACCTTCCATTAGTCTGAACTTCGGAGAATCAACGACGTTTTCCAGCTTCACACTGATGCTACAACTTGATTTGTCCGGGCTGATTAGATAAATCAGGCCTCCAAATGGCGTCGATAGCTCAAGACTGTTTTCAAGAAGTGTGACTTTCTTGTTAATTTTTGGCCATCTCCTGATTTTTTCCCGTTTTGTTAAGTCGAGGTAGTCAGTATGACAGCCGATCATTATTTGCCAGTTTGTGTCATTGTTTCCCGAGAGCACTTCTACTTTGAGGGTCTGACCAGCTGGCAAATAACAAGCAGTCGAATGGAAATCTTCTATGTGTGAATGGAATTCGAATGTGTAATTCTTCAAGGGAGGTTGGGTTGAAAAATCACCCGGAAACAAATCGAC
>JACEVL010000034.1:1027500-1075000 GCA_020284085.1 Aporrectodea caliginosa | reverse complement strand
AACGATGAAGCGTATGGAATCGTGTTTGAGGGCGTCTGAAACCCCACATCAACGATCGATGACCTGTCCAGTGGCGTCATTCATTCATTCCTTGTTTACTTAGTTACTTACTTACTTAATTCATTCATTAATTCATTCATTCGTTGAAAACACTTGTACAGTGTCCCTCCACAAGATACCTACTCAGAGACTCTTCCTGCCCAACTCCGGCATGAAAGGAGAATGCAGAATCACTCTTTATATAAGAACACGCCGACTCTTCTGTGATCTTGCCAACACTTTAAACTTGAACGCATACAGAAGTCCAAAAGACGACATCTTGAATTCTTATCGTCTCATCGAATATTTCTCATCCCGTACTCTGCACAATTCAATAATAGAATTTGCAGAATGGTAGATGTACAAAACGGGACACAACTAGGGGACTTGGACAGTCCTACTCTTCATAGTCGGTCTTCTGAGGAGCTTGAATAAATTGATTGGACTGTACCATGGTTCGGCCCACGGAGCAGATGCAGTCCTGTGCTAGCACACCACCAGGTAACACACAACCTGAAGATGAGTCCAGGACCCGAACGGCGGTAACACCTAGGAGAGGAGAATGCCATTGATGATGAAGGCGCACGAGATGCTATGGAGGCAGACTGTTTGAATCCATTCAAGCAAATTATTTGAATACATTTTAAACAGAAATTACATGAATTGAATTATAATATAAGCCATTTTCGAGTAAACAACTGTTGCATAAATATAAATCAAGCAATAAATGATCTAACTTCACAAAATTTAATCTTTAAAATCACTGAAATCACCAACACCAGCACTTAACAATCAAGATTTCACACGTATTTCGCTTCGATATATATGAAATAATGCGGAAATGTTAGATTAAATTCAATGTGTAGGTCAAGGCTCGTTTTGCCAATAACTCTGAACTTTATGAGAGATTTGACCAGGTTTCACTTGTGGTTCGAACGCAGAGAACGAACTATCAGAATTATTAATTGAAAACAAAGATAACTTATTATGATAATAACGATGCATCATCTGCTGTTCATGAGTTTTTATATTAGACGGCCTGCATGACAATTGTAAACCATTTCGGACAATCATCAGATGCGTCAGAGTCATACACAAGTAAGTAAGTATATCCTTTATTGAAAAACCAACTGCTAACCGCATTTTGGTGTACAAAGATCATCAAATATAAAAAAAAGTTACATATAAAGCATCCGTGTGACAAATGTTTTACGAGATAGAGAGTTTGCCTTAGGTATTATTCTATTGTGGGTTCTGGGGCGTAGCGAGTATGAAACAGTTTTCACGGGAGGCAGTAGTTGATGTAATACATGTGCAGGGTTGCTGATGATGGTAGAAAAGAGGTTAGAGTCTGCTTTTCTGCAAAGTTGCTCGAAACTTTGGTAGGATTCCGGTAGATAACGAGACCGGACCAGTCGCCGTATAGGCTAGTTGTCTGAAGACGAGAGCGTCCCTCTACCCCCACAAAGCCCCACCACGCCGGGGCCGCATAGAGCATCCGCGACACTGTGGTAGCATTTGTTACATCACACAGAGATTGGCCCTTTAACCCATGTGCTGTTAGAACGCGGAGGGCATACATTGACTGCCTAGCCTTAATGACAATGTTGTTAACATGCGTGTCGAAGTTGAATTGTTCTGACAAAGTGACACCTAGGATCTTCATGTGCTTTACCCTGGCGAGGCCCGAGTTTGCATAAAACTCTTTGCATGTTAAAATTTTGTGCAAAACGCCTTGCACCAAAAACCATTTCCTACATCCGACTTCTCTTCCTACTGCTAGAAGCAGTTTCTATTGCAAGTGGCTTGGATAACATTTCTTGCGACGGAAAGCAAGACTCTTGCCTAATACATACTACATGTAAGCTAATGGAGCCATTAATCCTCATTTAAGACTTTATTTATTACCCACGATGGTTCTAAATGTTAAGGTATCATGAAATGGCTACATAAGAATTAAATTAAAGTTTTCCCACACCCGAATGTCCTTGAACATCTTAACCTGCATTTCAATGCCTCGCTTTAGCATTGCTGATTTTCGAAAATCAAGAAGACTTAAATTAAACTTTCACGATGAACCCTCTAACCACCTGCAATCTTTATTTTGTCGCATTTACTGGTACAACCCGGATTGTTGATGAGACCAGCAAAAATCGGTGCTTGGCTCGTCGAATGAAAAAGAGCGAAGAAAAACGGACGTTCCGCCCGAAACTGATCTTTACCGAAAGAGGGAATTGGCCAGTTTTTATGAAAAACTTCTGGATTGAAGATTACTTCTGCTGCTTGAAAGGCCAAAGCATTGTACAATCCTGACGACTCCTGATCAAAACCCCGTGCAAGAGCCGTTGCTTTCAGCTTCATCTTCAAGTCGATATTCGCAGAGACCTTGAAAAGTGGAAGGCTCAGAAACATGGTTCTCCTTTCATAATTCAACCAATTGAGGTTCACATGTTGAGCATTCTTCCACAAGTCTTCCGATGAACTGCACATCTTTTCGTCTGATGGAATCACAAAAGTCAGGTTGAAGCTAGTCTTGTAGAGCAAGCGAAGGACTCTACCACTGCAGCCGTTTAGCTTCGGATACACGAATTCTGCGTAGTCGTAAGTACCGTAACCTCGCATGGCACTGACCTGTATTGATGACGTTTCAGAGAGAGCAAACGGAACAGCAGTAATCCACTGAAAGCCACGGTGCATTCCTTCAACTGATGTGATGTTCCAAGTGGCCAACGTGAGAATCGCAAAAGACGGTTTACAGGATAGAATCGCCCGAATAGGACAATATCTAACTTCACAGGTGATACCTATTGAGCTATTCTCTATTTGTTCTACTAGTTGGGATTTGGCATTGCAGACCTTTGAAATTAGAAAGAAACGATCATTTGGAGCTACAATTTTAGCAGGAATAAAACGGTCTAGCACTTTTTTAATATCTGCTTTAATCTGTCCGTAGAAAATCGTCTTGAATCTCATTTCACGCAACGATGCTTGGGTGATTTCTTCATCAACAGCTCGAAGGTCTTCACCAAAACGTTCGTACAACGGGAGTGGCTTCCTAACTTCTTTCTTAGTTTCTTCGCCCAATGTATTGTCGATAAATGTCATATCTGCTGCCAATAGGACCGCAAACATCAGTGCATTATTCTTATCTCGTATTTCAGTCTGAAATGTTTCCCACAAAATGTCTATCGCAGCTTGCAATGTACTGCCATAGCGTGAATCAGTTTTCGGTGACGCTAGTTCGGCGGAGTAAGTTGAAATCCAGCACAGGTGAAATATTGCCAGAAGGAACCAACTTCTGGCCATTTCTATGAATCAAAACATCAACCAATATCAAAACTCTTTACTATCTTATCTTCCACTTAAAAATTTCATGGGATTCTGCTATTGATATCACGACTGGTGCTATTTCAAAATTTTACACGCAATAAATGTTTTTTCGAGTTCCTGTTCTTTTCTAGATAAAGTCTACAGTTCTAAATCAAAGTACATGCGGAACGGTGGTGCTATAATCCTAAAAGATAATCGATTGGTGCAGAAACGACAGTCTATGGAATTCCAGTTTAGAATCCAAGTGGACTTGCGAGAACGGCAAAACGCTCAATCCTTGGAAGAGCAGCAGCTCCCCTGCTTCCTCTCTAATCTCTCTAGCAACCTGAAGGTTGACACAAGTGAAACTGTATAGTCGAAGTCATCTACTAGCGAAGCCAGGTCCATATTTGATAATTCAGGTACACCGTCCTGCTGTCAAGTTACACAGGATGAATTTACAAGGCATCCATCGATGGCATTCATCCAACTAGTGCCCCATTATGGCACTACCATCCATCTATCGATGGTTCATTAAGTAAGGCCGGAATCAAATATCACAATCCGTTAGTGTAGCCCAGTCTAAACTCAATCGAATAATCTCCTTGTATCCTACCATAGGGCCTACCATTCCTCACTTTACCTCAACTTGTCATTACTTATCTTACCTGAAACAGGTATGGTTATTATTCTAGACTTTAGGAATCGCATTCAAAGCTCTTTCCACATCTGCAGCAATCTGATTGAATGAGTGAAACACGTTTCACAATTTCGTTTAAAAAACAGCCGATATCTTTTAACGGAAAGCAACCTTATCAAATAAATAGAGCATTTGTGAATCGATTTATAAGGGTCACATGCACCCGCAGCCGATAACTGACAATGTTGTCAACAACGACTTGGTCTGGAGCGGACAACTTATCAAAGAATCTATGAGAAAACAATGCTAACAAGAAAGACTGCGAAGCTGCCTCATGTTCAATTTCAAGTTAACGATTATGCAGAAGTCATAATACGTGGTACATCGGTTCATAATGTTCTCATATACTGATACTCTCCAGTTGGAATAAATCGATAATAAGTGAAATGCAAATTAGGATAAACAACATTATAGATCAATAACTCGTAAACCAGTGCAAATGCATAAACGCTACGCAAAAGAGATGGCTAGTATGATAGGTTGATTATTTCACAGCCAATAGCAAGCGAGAGGCGGTTCTCACTTTGCCATCGACGTTCTGTCGTGTGTACAATTCTGAATTTTTAAAAGTGAGGGGCGATAACTAATAAGGCTCTATTGTATTGTATTGTGTTGTATTATTTTGAAGTGTAATTCAAAACAGCACGCAATACATATCGATAAAATGCCGTGTGAAGGCCTAACAAACAGGTCTCCCAATACTAATATTATTAATACAGGTATTACCAATATCACTACTACTAACAGCAATGCCTGCACTACTATTACTACTACTACAAACACTACTACTACAGGACTGCTATCACTACAGCTATCACTGCAGCTACTACTACTACTACTACTACTACTGCTACTACTACTACTACTACTACTACTACTACTACTACTACTACTACTACTACTACTACTACTACTACTACTACTACTACTACTACTACTACTACTACTACTACTACTGCTACCCTACTGCTACTGCTACTGCTAATAGCTGTTTCTGCTGCTGCTGCTGCTGCTGCTGCTACTACTACTACTACTACTACTACTACTACTACTTCCACGCCTGTGAAAGGTACTTAAATCGCGCTGTACTGTGTGTCTTAATCAGAGGGGAAAATCTGCTCATAACTTTGGGGACAGATTTTCTCGAAGGCCGGATTTTTGACATTGGGAGCAGGGGGGGGGGCAGATAGACCCAGTCAAAACTTTGGAGCGGACAGACTCCTCTGTCCGCCGTGATTTACGCCAGTGGTCTTGATACATAGGTACTTGCATTCCAGCATACTGTCAGCATTATTATTATCGTTAACATCATCATCATCATCATCATCGTCGTCGTCGTCGTCGTCGTCGTCATCGTCATCGTCATCGTCATCGTCATCGTCACCGTCACCGTCACCGTCACCGTCGTCGTCGTCGTCGTCATCGTCATCATCATCATCATCATCATCATCATTACAATTCCCTGTTAAAACTCCTCACATGCTATGATCGAAATGGATCTCTTTCCACTGCTGGGCCAAGACGACCTCAGGGAAATCGAAGAACAGGAAACCTGCGTTGGCAGTCATTCAGTGATGCTGGTAGGATGGAGGACTAAGTTAGCACAGATGGACAACAAAACCTTTGACCAATGAGAATCACGCTCGGAATTGCTTCACTTCAGTGGCGTCTGCTCAGTGTCAATGCTATCCCAGTTTTCTGTGGTGATATTCACATCCTGTAGTGTTCAGCGCCCATTTACAACGAGAATGCCACTGCTGCTACCTAGCGATTAACCATACATAATGATATCTGTTGCTACACCAACTTTATCCTTCTTTATCAGCAATGTGACCCTTGACTCCCTTTGACCAAATCCACTGCTTTCTACCAGAGGCAATCTTATATGCAAATGACATGTTTTAAATAGCGATAAATGGCCTCAATCCTGCTAATAATTATTTCAATGACTGTTATCGCTTAATTTTTGCTGTCTAGCATTTGCTATTTACAGTGTATTGCACATTATTCCAAATGGCCACAACGTAAAATACAGTTTTCAGCATACTAAGGAAGAAGAAGAGCAGTCCCTGAAGCTATTCCTGAGGCAGCCACGTGTATGCAGTGCTAGTGACTTCATTTACTTATTCTCGTCACATAAGAGTGAGTGGCCAGTCTTCTCCCTCGCCGTCTCATCTTCCCATGAGACGGTGTACGGTCAGTGTACTCATGATAGCTGAGGTGGTATGGGGAAGCAGGTGAAGCAGAAACGTCGAACGAAATTTCTGTTATGGCGAGGATTTGAAATCGCGACCTCGCGCCAGTACGCTTACCATTGCGCAATCAAAACCACTGAAGATGCTGTGCTAATAATTACAGCTCACAAAGGCAACATAAGCTTAGTGTCATGCTAAATGAGAATGGGACGAAAAGGAAGAAGAGACGAAAGAAGACGTAAGATTGTGTCGATCGGTGACGTTGGAATCTTCAGCTTCTCAAGTCTGATCAGCCCAATATTCGTCACAATCGATGCGAAATATTTTGTTAATCTAAAATCGTTTTAAAATCTAACTGTCTGTGCTTCTCCAAAGCTACATGCAAACAACTTTGAGCGTAGACGTAAGTGTTCAGCAATATCATATCGTTGGGCACTGAATTTAAAAGGCAAAACAATTCCTTGAGATAATTTTAATAATCCAACAGGTGGTCTAATTTTAAGGTTAGTTGATCCAATAAAACAAGTCTTGTAGGCCTATTATCTGTAAGTAATATAATCCAATTACCAAATGTCTTCGAGCAAAATTAAAATACCAAAAGCATAATACGCTAACAATTGCTAATATCTCGATGCTCAAAAAGTTCCAAACTTCACAGTGTAAACCTCTCTGATTAGTTAAGTATGACATATTCACGGCATTCTCTAGTACAACCCGGATTGTTGATAAGACCAGGAAATATCGGCGTTGGACTTATAAGACCAGGAAATATCGGCGTTGGACTTATCCTGTGATAAAGCGCGAAGAAAAACGGACGTTCCACTTTAAAAATTGAAGTTTTATCTCGAGGAATGGTTGGAGTCGACGTATTCGTCGGAACCTCTGGATTGAAGATGACTTCCGCCGCTTGGAATGCCAAAGTATTGTACAATCTGGACGACTCTTCGTAGAAAGCATCTGCTAGAACCGTTCCCTTCAGTTTTATCTTCAGGTCTATATCTGCAGAAACATTGAAAAACGGAATGCTGACATACATAATTCGATTTTTATACTTCAACCCATTAAGGTTAACATTTTGAACATTCTTCCACAGATCTTCCGATGAATTGCACTTCGTTTGATCTGATGGAATCACAAAGGTCAGGTTGTGATTCAACTTGTAGGGCAAACGAAGGACTCTACCAGTGCAGCCCTTTAGCTTCGGATACTTGAATTCGGCGTAGTCGAAGTTATCTAAACCTCGCGCGGTGTTGACCTCGGTTGACGACGTTTCTGAGAGAGCAAATTTAGCCTGTTGAGTCCACGTGAATCCTTCAGCTGATTTAATGTTCCAAGAGACCAACGTGAGGATCGCGAAAGACGCTGCTTGAAAAGGCCTATTTATAATCGGATACGCGCAGTGCCTCACTCCGCAGGTGACACCCAATCCACTTTCTATAATTGGTGAATATAATTTGTAAAATTTCGGCACTGTAGCTTCTTTATTGATAATAATGAGCTCAAAACGGTTGTTGAATTTAGATAGCTTACTGAACGCGAGACCGATCAGCTTTCTTTCAGTCATTTCTTCCAACTCTCCGTAGAAAAATCGTCTTGGAACGCATTTCGTTGCTTGTCAGCCTCTCCTCTGCAGGTGAAATCACATACCCCGGAAGTCAAAATTATAATCTTTTCGAGAAATCCTCGGCATATGAAGGCGAGTTGCCAGTCCTCTCCCACGCGGTCTCATCTTCCCACCGACGGTTAACGGTCAGTGCACTAATTCTAGCAGAGGTAGCTAGGGGTCTGTCCTGGAGGGGATATGATCCCCAACCTCTCCATTGGCAGTCCAGCACGCTGACCACTGCACTGTCAAAGTCACTGAAGATGCTGTGCGATTTACAGCTCACAAAGACAACACAGTCCCATGCTAAATGAGAATGGACTGCAAAGGAAGAAGAGTCGAAACACGAGAACAATGACTTAAAATGCTGACGCACAGTGACGATGGAATCTTCAGTTTCACAACTCTCATCAGCCAACAATGCTTCACATTCAGCGAGGAATATTTTGTTTATCTAAAATCGTTTTAAAATTTAACTCTCTGTGCTTGTCGAAAGCTACATGCAAACAACTTTGAGCGCAGACGTCATTATTCAGCAAATTCATATCGTTGGGCACTGAATTTAAAAGGCAAAACAATTCATTGAGACCTTATTAATAATCCAACAGGTGATCAAATTTTAAGGATAGGTGATCCAATAAAACAAGAATTGTATTATCTTAAAGTAAAAATAACCCAATACCGAATGTTCTCGACCAAATTAAAATTCCAAAAGCATAATACACTAACAATTGCCAATATCGCCATGCTCAAAAAGTTCCAAACTTCACAGTGTAATCTTCTCTGATTAGTTAACTATAAGAGTTTCATAGCATTTGCTGGTACAACCCGGATTGTTGATGAGACCAGCAAAAATCGGCGTTGGACTTATCCTGTGATAAAGAGCGAAGAAAAACGGACGTTCCACTTTAAAAATTGAAGTTTTATCTTGAGGAATGGTTGGCGTCGAAGTGTTCGTCGGAACCTCTGGATTGAAGATTACTTCCGCCGCTTGGAATGCCAAAGTATTGTACAATCTGGACGACTCTTGATGGAAAGCGTCTGCAAGAACCGTTCCTTTCAGTTTCATCTTCAGGTCTATATCTGCAGAAACGTTGAAAAAGGGAATGTTCACAAACATAATTCGATTTCTATACTTCAACCCATTAAGGTTAACATTCTGAACATTCTTCCACAGATCTTCCGATGAACTGCACTTCTTTTGATCTGATGGAATCACAAAGGTCAGGTTGAGATTCAACTTGTAGGGCAAACGAAGGACTCTACCAGTGCAGCCCTTTGGCTTCAGATACTTGAATTCGGCGTAGTCGAACTTCTCTAAACCTCGTGCGGTGTTGACCTCGGTTGACGTCGTTTCTGAGAGAGCAAATTTTGCATTTTCAGTCCATGTGAGTCCTTCAACTGATTTGATGTTCCAAGAGGCCAACGTGAGGATCGCGAAAGGCGCTGCTTTCAAAGGCCAAGTTATAATCGGATACGCGCAGTGCCTCACTCCGCAAGTGACACCCAATCCACTTTCTATAACTGGTGAATATAGTTTGTTAAATTTCGTAACTGTGTCTTCTTTATTGTTCACAATGAGCTCAAAACGATCGTTGAATTTAGACAGCTTACTGTACGCGAGACCGACCAGCTTTCTTTCATCCAATTCTTCCAACTCTCCGTAGAAAATCGTCTTGGAACGCATTTCGTTGCTTGTCAGCCTCTCCTCTGCTGTTCCCAGATCCGTGTGAAAGAGATCGTACTGAGGAAGTGACTTCCTGATTCTTGCCTTCATTTCCTTGTCCAACACTTCGTTGATGAAATTAATATCTATCGCAGACGGAATTGTGAAGATCAGAACGTTGGACCTATTTCGAATTTCAGTCTGGAAACTTTTCCATAAAATGTTAACGACAGCTTGGATAGTACTGCCGTAGCGGTCATCCAGATACAGATCTAACTCTTGATCATGGAAACAAGCAACGGTCGCAAACAGACAAAATGTTGCTACGAGGAACTCAAGACGATTGGCCATTTCTCTGAATTCAAACATAAAAAGTACGAGAACTTTCAAATTATTATTGCGACATTATTATTCGTTTTTCGTGATTTATTGTGACATTTTTCTTCTACATGGCGATTTTTCATTTATTTAGGATATCGTCATTTATCTTCATCATCATCTTCATCATCAACGTCGTCGTAGTCATCATCATCATCATCGTCGTCGTCGTCGTTGTTCTCGTCGTCGTCGTTGTTGTTGTCGTTGTTATTATTATTATTTTTATTATTTTTATTTTTATTTTAGATTTTTGTATACGGTAACGTTGCAGATTTCAGACAAACAGCAGGTCTCGCCATATCTGACCAGAAATACAATTTCTTCGACAGTTCTCATAGAAGTCGAAATATCACAAAATACAGATAATTGTCGCTTTGATATAATATGCAGTCAGTTGGTCACGCCGCTGGTCATTGTTTCTTGAAGCGGTCCCATATAAATTTCGTTTAGAAAGTGAATAATGTGATGAAATGCGAAATGAAAGCAAAGACCTTACTGAGACCGCTACGTGTAGGCTCTAAAGGGGACGCTATATAAATGGTCAGAATGAATTCTATACTTCGTCGAATATGGAAAGAAGCTGGACGTGGAGTGTAGGAATGTCATGTCTTATATTAATTGGAAAGAACAATTTATTAAGATTCAATATGATGATTTCTTAAATGAAAAATCGTACAAAATATTTATGTAGTAATTATTGCAATATGAGAGATAATTCATTTTAAACATCCTAAGATGTGATAGAAGGATCGAAACCCTTTTAAAACAGGATCTGACTATATTTCTGTAGGAAATTTTGAGTAGGGAGAATTTTCTTTCAGTTGAGGTTTTCTGTCATAATGTTGCAATCAGTTGCACCTTCTTGATTACGCACAGTATTTCTCTGAAGAAATACATGTAAGTAAGTAAGTAAGTAGATTGGACTGTTAGCTTGGCAGAGTCCAAGGGGAACTTAGGGGCACCATGCCCGAGTTAAAGTCGTTAAAAACTGTCATGAAATAATAGACATAATTGCCAGTACAAGAGACCTACAAAAAGCTGGACAGTTTTCAGGTTTTTAGCTTTGCCTGCCGGACAGAGTAGGTCCCTACATGAGGCTAAAAAGGAGGTCATGTGATCCTTTTGCCGGACGTCTGGCAACCCAAGTTGTGACTGTGTTGCCCTGCTTGAGTTTTAACCAAAATATGCTCCAACTTCTGGGCTACATCTTTTAGGACTAATGTTGACACATCTAAAAAGTTTAACAGCGTAAGACTCTAATGTAATGACTCTTATTATAGGGTCGTGGACGATTGCCTTAAACGAAACCTAGTCTAATGTAATGACTCCTATAGCGTCGTGAATGAATTTACAAGGCATCCATCGATGGCATTAACCCTGGAGCCATAGAGGCAACCACCGATGGCCTACTTGAAGTAATTCCGCAATCGAAAAAAACAATCCGAATAATCTCCTCATAGACAACCATGCCTTACATCAATCTACCAGACCTTAACTTACCTGTCACAGGTATGGTTATTATTCTACACTTCAGCCGTCGCAATCAAATATCTTTTCACATCTGCAGCAATCCGGATGAATGAGTGAAACGCGTTTCAGCAGTTCAGTTTCAAATCGAAACAGACTCGAAGTTTAAGCGGAAAACAACAGTCCCAAAATAAATTATGCAGTTGCAAAACGAAGCAGACGGGTCACATGAACCCGAAGTCGATAACTGACAATGTTGTCAACAACGACTTGGTCTGGAGCGGACAACTTATCAAAGAATCTATGAGAAAACAATGCAAACACGAAAGACTGCGAAGCTGCCCGATGTTCAATTTCTAGTTGGTTATTATGCAGAAGTCATAATACGTGGTACATCGGTTCATAATGTTTTCATATAGGCTACGGATTCTCTCCAGTTGGAATAACTCGATAATAAGCGAAATGTAAATGACGATTTAAACAACATTATAAAACAATAACACGTAAACAAGTGCAAATGCATAACTGCTACGCAAAAGAGATGGCTAGAATAGGCTGATTATTTCGCAGCGAATCGCAACGGAGAGGTGGCTCTCACTTTGCAATCGATTTGCTGTCGATCATACTTCTGAATTTTGGAAGGCGAGGGATGAAAACAAATATTGTATTGTATTATTTTTGATTGTACTTCTAATTCTGCTAACAAAACAGCACGCCATGCGTAGCCTATCGATAGAATGATGCGTGAAGGCCTAATACACTGGTCCCCACAACTGCCATTATAAATACAGCTACTACCAAAACCAATACTAACAATATCGCCTCCACCATTATTACGGTATGCGGACTGTTCATCAAAGGACGATTGATCAAGGGACTGTTCATCAAAGGTAATTTCATGAAAGGACTGTTTATCAAGAGAGTTATTGGATTGATGTAAAGAATTTTTGCTTAAATAGAAGCTGGATTGATAAAAAATAATTATTGCTTAAATAGAATTTGTAATGATGAAAATAATTTTGCTTTTAAATCTCGATTAAATTTTGGAGATTAATCGATTAAAATTATTTTAATCAGTACCCGCCCTAGTTTATTGTATTGTGTTGTATTTGTCAATTTATAAAGTGCTTCTCTCAGCAAAAGCCTTTCAGAAGTGATGTCTGGGTCGGTCAGATCCATTGAGACATCAAACTGGAGATTAGTATTAAGAAGAAGTAGGACAGTCCCTTGAGCTAGCCCTGAGAGGCAGCCATGGGTATGACCTGTTAGCCACTTCATTTTCTTAGCCACGGCATATGGGGGCGGGTGGCCAGTCCTCTCTCTCGCCGTCTTGTCTTCCCACTGATAGTGTACGGTCAGTGTACTCATTACAGTTGAGTTGGCTAGGGGCGCAGGTAGAGCAGAAATCGCGAAACAAATTAATATTAGACGTCTTTAAATGGCATCTTGTGACCACCAGGGTCGTTGCCGTCGACCTATCTTACGCCAAGTCTCAAGGGGCAAATGCAGTTCAAAGCGATTAAACGGAGCTGCGAAATTATAGTTTTAGTAGAACCCGTTTTAAAGGTGTCTAATGAATCCATTGCCTTGTCCATTGTTTAGCGACATCTTGTGACTACTGTTGACAGTGTTGAGCCGTTAAGAGAGAGAGAGAGAGAGAGAGAGAGAGAGAGAGAGAGAGAGAGAGAGACAGACAGACAGACAGACAGACAGACAGACAGAGACAGAGACAGAGACAGAGACAGAGACAGAGACAGAGACAGAGACAGAGACAGACAGAGACAGAGACAGAGACAGAGACATAAGAGAGAGACAGAGACAGAGAGACAGAGACAGAGACAGAGAGACAGAGACAGAGACATTATGCTGCCTCTCTGTTTATGGACTGATCGTCTAGATAATTGACCAGATTACGATTTGGTTTTGGTGTGCCATCGCCTGATACATCGTGCATCTGACACCAGCGTTGCATAAGTTAATAATTAATAATAATAATAATAATAACCAAAACACATCTACGTGACGCGTCTCCGCTTTTAGTAGACTGATAACATTTCGGGTGGCGAATCTAGAAAAAGAATTGCCTGAATTCAATCGTGATGCATTTATTCGCTAACAATTAACAATATCGCGATGATCAGGAAATGTTCTGAAAATTTACAGTATATGATCGCAGATTAAGGAACAAAATTTTTTTTATTGCACACGCTGTAGCAAACAGGATAGCTGATGACACTAGCTAAAATCGGCGTTGGCATTGACTTGTGAAGAACAGCGAAGACAAAAGGACGGTTCAATCTTAAAATTGCTCCAAGTTTGTTTTGAGGAATGAATTCCGGTAGCGATTTATTCGAAACCTGTGGATTGAAGATGACTTCCACCGCTTGGAAGGCTAAAGCATTGTACAATGCGGATGATGGTTGATCAAAAGCATCTGCGAGAACCGTTCCCATCAGCTTTCTCCTCAAGTCGATATTCGCAGAAACCATGAAACGTGGAATGGATACATAAACAGGTTTCCTGATGTATGTCAATCCGCCGAGACTCACATTCTGAACATTCTTCCATAATTCTTCTGCTGAATGGCACACGTCTCCGCCCTCTGATAGCACGAACATCAGATGGAAATCCTTCTTGTATGGCAGACGGAGAACTCTACCAGTGCAACCTAGCACGCCGTCTGGTTTCGTATACTGGAATTCGGCGTAGTCCCAGTAATCGACACTTCGAACGGCTGAAACAAGCCCAGTGGTCGTTTCCGAGAGAGCGAATAAAACATGTTCATTCAGCGTGAATCCCTCCACTGATGTGATGTTCCACGATGCCAAAGTGAGGATCGCAAAGGGAGCATTTTCAGTAAGAATAGTCGGATAGGCGCAGTATCTGACTCCGCAGGTAGCAGAAATTCCACTTTCCGTGATTTTTGACAATAGCCGGTTCCATCTCATCGATAGATAATCGGTAATATTGTAAACAATGAGCTGGAAACGATCGCTAAAATTTGACAGCTTTTTTAACGCGTGACCGATTATCTTTCTTTCCTTCATATCTTCAAAATTTCCGACGAAAATCGTCTTGAACTGCATTTCGTCCCTTGTCAGTCGTTCTTCGACTGTTTTTAAATCGTTGGGGAAACTCTCGTACAGAGGAAGTGACTGCAAAACCTTTTCCTTGATTTTCTGGTCTAACACTTGGGTCATAAAATCAATATCTATGGCAGACGATATTGGAAAGAACAGAACATTGGACCCAGGTTGAATATCAGTCTCGAAGTTCTTCCACAGAATGTTCATAACAGCTTTCACGGTTCTGTCGTAGCGATCATCTACATACAGCTTGAACTCTGGGTCGTAGTAACAAGAAGCGGTCGCAAACAGAACAGATGTTGCGACAAGGAACCCAAGACAATTGGCCATTTTCTGTTTTCAAACACGCAAAAATTTTCATAATGTTTAGTCTCGCAACATTAATTGTTCTATTGTGTGATTTAATCTGTGTGATTTATCTTCTACGGGCAGACTTTCACACTACAATACAATTATAATTTCATAGTGACATCTTTCCAGTGTTTAGAAGTGCAGATTGATCTGCGCAGGCATTAAAAATACTGGTAAGAAGAAGCTTTTCAGAAGTCGGGAAGTGGCGAAAATGCGGATGTAGAGACCTATGACATGTATTTTGGGCGAAAGTTAACAGTTTGACATTTCTCAAATATCCGGTTTCATGTGGCAGGAACTTGTTATGTTACCTATGAAAAAGCGCACAGAGTCTAAGATCTTGATGCTTGTGCGTAATTGTCTAGCAGGATGAGCTCAATCTCATCTTAAAGTGTTCCACTAAGTATTTTCCATCACTTGTCACAGATTTCTCCACTCTATCGTGCAAGGCGACTTCTTTGTTCCACAGACCGGGACTTCTTGGGTCCAACTTCTAAGCTTTGTTGTGGTCGGTTCATCCTTCTAGAATAAGTTGCCCAACAACTCCTCAACCACTCTTCGTCTCATCTTCGCAAGCGCTCGAAAGCGCTCTGTTCGATTCATGTTAGTTCTGGAACACCTCAGGTGAATTTCGCTAGAAATAGCGCTACATAAATTGCAATTAAAGTAACGTTTACAATTACTCGCTCTGCTGCGTAGAACATGCAATGCGAAGAATGATTACATTCTGCAGATGAAACAGTTCATGGAGTCATTATATTAGTCAAAAGAAAAAGAAAGACACGAGGTTCATCGCACAGTTAGCCTAACTGTGAAACCTGAAAAATCCTATTAACGTCAACAAAACTTTTTAACCGCTTTAATTGAATATCTGTTTTATTTTATATTTCATATCTAATTGTAAGCTATGGTGCGGTTTGTCATCTGGTCTGGTTAGTCAATAAAACGAAGGTCATCATCACCTTTGATGTAGTAAGATGTCGTTACACTGCTTTATCTAATTTATTTCAGCGTAGAAAGTTTACTACTACTAGAAACGGAGGAACATGTAAATAGCCTATACGAGCTTACAGTTCAGGTTCTGTTGTTACTTACACTTCAAACAATAATATTATTATTTATTAACAACTAAGGACGACTTTGATGAAATTGCCGCTTGTTCAATTTACAGCAGAATTCGCTAAGCAGTAAACACAGAACAGATCAACATGTCAAACGTGAAACTGAAATCAATCGTCATTTGAACTTTACAAGAAGAAATCTTTCCGCTGAGATCACTGACAAAACTTGTTTTGATATAAAATGAAGAAAGGTTATCGCGCCTCTGCTGAGTTTCTCTTGAAGTGGCGCTATATAAATTTCTTATCACAACTGGCTGACGAAATGCGAAAATAAAACGTGGCGTCTGACTCACGGCTCTGTTTCGGTGCGTAATGAAAGGAATCCTATGTAAACGAATTTTATAACTGACAAAGATCATAACCGTTCAGTGATTAGAGAGACGATAATAATCTTAAGATGCTTTAGATGCAGATGCTTGTCTCTTAAGCGTGAAATTATGCAGAAATTACAGTCATTATTGCGGTCTTTATGATAATATCATTTTTAAACATCTTGAGATGCGATTGAAGACGATCGAAATCTTTGCCTTCTCGGTGCAATTGTAACACCTGATATTCTGTGCTGTGCCTAGATCATGGCCTTAGCCATAATGTTTCTAATTAATCTCTCATCCACACGAAAGTGCCGTTTTGACTACCAAGGACTTTCAACTCTGCGCTCGGGGTTAAAATCGATATTCCCTGTCCCTGTTTTATGCAATTTAAACACCGAGACAGACTCAAGTAGCCTACTAAACGAAAACCTGTCGCCGTAATGTTTTCAATAAATATCTCATCCGTTTGTGAGTGCAAGGTTTGACTACCAAGGACTTTCAACCCTGCGCTCGGGGTTAAAATCGATATTCCCTGTTTTCGTTGCAATTTAAACACCGAGACTCAAGTACTGTACTAAACGAAAAGCTGTAGCCGTAATGTTTTCAATAAATATCTCATCCGTTTGTGAGTGCAAGTTTGACTGCCAAGGACTTTCAACCTTAATTGCGCTCTGGTTAAAATCAATATTCTCTGTTTTTCGTTGCAACCGAATCACTTAAACTCAACTTCTGTACTACTAAGCCAGACAGATTGCGATTTAGCGTAGCGCTTTACGTTCGAATCCCGGCGTGCCATAGACCAGTCATTCTTAAGCCATAGTGACCGTGAGAGGTAGGTGTATTTATTGGCTTTTGGGGAACAATTCATTCTTGGTAATTTGTGCTAAGTAATAGTTTTTGGAATTACAAAAAAGGAGTTCAACGTGTTTCATTTGATTGTCTAATTCAGTAAGATTTCATTGAATGGGTCAACGTTGAATTGAGGCGCACATTTCGCCGACCTTCATTGGAGCGACCTCAATTCTGCCGCCGCGTAAACACAGCGCCTACACAATTCGCTTTGCGAAACACATTCGTCTACACAATTCGTCCGCCATTCATTTAAGCGACTCTTATGATAACTATGTTAAAGTTTATTTAAATGAGGAACAATAATTATTGGTCATTGTATGAAACATGATTGTGTGTACCTGAAACGAAGTTTAACGATAAACGTTGCCGATTGCGGTGGAAGGTTGTTCACCGTGTTTGCTAAAGACGACACTAAGGTCTAACCCTTAACCTAACCGACCCTCACGATTATAATAAGGTCTTGGGAATTACCGTCCGCTCTGACCTAAGAATGACCTCACACGTGGACTCAGTACTATCAGCATCTCCGTCGTCCATGTATGCACGGGAAGACGACACTGAATACTCGTTCGTACATACGCTACATACACGCGCTGAAATGAATGGCGGCGAATTGCACAGGCGCAATGTTTCGCGGCGGCGGATTGTGTAGGCGCTGTGTTTTGCGGCGGCGAATTGAGGTCGCTGAAATGAAGGTCGGCGAAATGTGCGCGCTCAATTCAACGGATACCCATTGAATGGATCAAGGACCATCTGACATTTTAGGCAATATTGCATTTTCCAAATCAATGGAAATTTCAAATCTGTCGTAAGTAAGAAGAGCGTCAACAGTACCTTGCTATCTTTGCTTAAATTAGTATTCGTCTACGTACACTATGTCCGGTTTTGCATAACGTTTTGTAGCTAGTTAATATAGCTAAAAACAGAACGATCCAGGAAATGCTGAAACGTTTCTTAGAGGACATGAAATTCAGTTTAACAAAACAGAGATAATATTTGCTATCTCAACCCATTTACTAATTAACATTTCTGAAAGGTCAAGGTTTTGTGATGACTCTGGCCAGAGAATTTTAATCAACGTCTAGGTTGAAGTAATCTTTCCGACTGCTTCAAATGATAGGGCCTATATATAAGTGCCCTTTTGATAATTTGAACGGACGCTATGAAAGTAGGCATATACATAGGAATAACATACATGCATACACACATGCACACACTTAGCCTACATGCACATCCATACACACATGCAATACAAACACACAAATACATGCAAACATAGGCCTACATGTAAACACGCACACATACATATGGTGGTGGTGGTGGTGGTGGTGGTGGTGGTGGTGGTGGTGGTGGTGGTGGTGGTGGTGGTGGTGGTGGTGGTGGTGGTGGTGGTGGTGGTGGTGGTGGTGGTGGTGGTGGTGGTGGTGGTGGTGGTGGTGGTGGTGGTGGTGGTGGTGGTGGTGGTGGTGGTGGTATGTCCCTTTCCCTAAGATCTAATATCGAAAGTTTAGCAACCTCCTGCGACTTCCTGGGCAATTGTTGTGGACTTTGCCAATAATGGTTTGATTATTTTACCATATGTCAGATTCTTAGTCTTGTATTATTATTATTACACATTTGTAAACCGCCACAGCAAACCGTCTGAACTAGCATCAGTTGCTGACGTTGGGAAGTGTTTAGTTAAAGACTTCCACAAGTCCTTAATTGCGCAGTAACCGTCTCAGAGCAGGAGGATCGAACCCGTACTCTCGGGTTACAAGCCGAGCGTTCTAACCAATCGGGCAGACATAAAGCGCCTTAAAAACGATACATATCGTTGATCATTGACTTGATTACGGCTTGGTTTTTGCACTCCATCTGTTGACTTCCTCCGCGTTAGACATCGGCGCTATAGAAGTTATAATTATTAATTATAATCAGAGCATATCAATGTGATGTGTCTCCGCCTCTAGGAGGCTGATAACAGTTCAGGTGGCGAATATCAAGACAAGAAATTCTGAATGCGGATACTGTTGCATTTATTCGATAAAAATAATTGCCAACATCGCGATTATCAGAATATGGTCTGAAAATTTGCAGTATCTAATCGTTGACTAAGCAACTAGAACTCGTTTCTGGCAAACGCTGTTGCAAACAGGATTGTTGATGAGACCAGCAAAAATCGGCGTTGGGCTGATTTTGTGATAAAGAGCGAAGAAAAATGGACGTTCCACTTTAAAAATTGAAAGATTATCTTGAGGGATGACTACCGTTAGTGTTTTATTCGAAACCTGTGGATTGAAGATGACTTCCACCGCTTGGAAGGCCAAAGCATTGTACAATGTGGATGATGGTTGATCGAAAGCATCTGCGAGAACCGTTCCTTTCAGTTTTTTTCTCAAGTCGATATTCGCAGAAACCTTGAAACGTGGAATGGAAACATCAACAGGTTTCCTGAAATACGTCGTTCCACCGAAATTCCTATGTTGAACATTCTTCCATAAATCTTCTGCTGATCTGCACATCTTCTTGGCCGATGATATCGCGAAAACCAGATGGAAATTCTTCTTGTAAGGCAGACGGAGAACTTTACCAATGCAGTCGTTTGGTTTCGTATAGAGGAATTCGGCGTAGTCCCAATATGCGACACTTCGCACGGCTGGAACGAGCCCCGTCGACGACGTTTCCGAGAGAGCGAATATGACATGTTCATTCAGCGTGAATCCCTCAACTGATGTGATGTTCCACGATGCCAACGTGAGGATCGCAAAGGGCGCATTTTCAGTAAGAATAGTCGGATAGGCGCAGTATCTGACTCCGCAAGTAGCAGCAATTCCACTTTCCATGACTTTTGACAAAAGCCTGCTCCATTTCATCCACAGATAATCGGTATTATTGTTAACAATGAGCTGGAAACGATTGCTATACTTTGACAGCTTTTTTAACGCGTGACCGATTATCTTTCTTTCATTCATTTCTTCAAAATTTCCGACGAAAATCGTCGTGAGCTGCATTTCGTCGTTTTCCGTCAATAAATCGGCTAATCTTAGATCGATACGAAAGCCATCGTACAGAGCAAGTGACTGCATGGCCTTTTCCTTGATTTCCGTGTCTAACACTTGGGTCATAAAATCAATTTCTATCGCAGACGGCATTGCAAAGAGCAAAACATTGGACCCAAGTTGGATATCAGTCTCAAAGTTCTTCCACAGAATGTCCACAACAGCTTTAATGCTTCTGTTGTAGCGCTCATCTACATACAGCTTGCGCTCTTCGTCATAGAAACAAGTAGCGGTCGCAAATAGAACAGATGCTGCGACGAGGAACCCAAGACAATTGGCCATTTTCTGATTTCAAACACGAAAAATTCAGAATATTTAGTCTCGAAACATTGATAGTTCTAAGGTGTGATTTTATTTATTTGTGTGATTTGTCCCTAACGGGAGATTTTCAGAATAATTATAATACAACTGCAATATTATTTTATAATAGTAATTTCATAATGACATCCTTATTAAGTTTAGAAGTGAAGATTGAATCCAGGAGGGCATTTAGAAAATACAGGTACGATTAACCTTTTCAGGTTAGAGTAGGCCTACTATTAAGGGCAAAACTAATGACTAGTATTTCCTCTTTGGTCTCTCATTCTTTAAAGACGTTTCTTTTCCCCCGGGATTTTCGTGCTGAGAGCGCTTCTGAATTGTTATTCTGAGAGAGGCGCTATATAAAACTTTAGATACAATACAATACAATACAGTCGCGGTAGGAGAGTGGCAAACATGCGGATGTCCCGGCGGAGATTTTTGAGTAATGAATTTTTTTCGAAATTTAGCGATGATCACTTTTTATGGAGTCACGATAATAGTCAAAAGAGAACGAAAGGGAACTAGGTTCATTGCACAGCAAATGTTGAAAACAGTTAAAAAAATCATTTCAACGTCAACGGCGTTCGATGTCATAAGACGTCGTTAAACCGCGGGATACAAACCGGTTCATCGGGGAAAAGTAAGGACGGTGTATATTTTGAGTTTACAGTTATGTAAGTAAGTAAGAATATTCTTTATTGAGAAGCACTAGCACTAGTTCGGATTCTGCTGTTTGATAAACTTCAAAGACTATATCTACAGCTAAAGCAGAGCTTATAAACTTGCTGCGGGTTCAATTTACAGCAGAATTCGCTAAATAGTAGGCTAACAACAGGAACGATTTATTCGTCGGACGTCAAACTGAAATCAGAGAAATGTCGTCATTTGAGCCAAACAAAGAGAGATCTTTTCGCTGAGATCACAGACAAAACTCTTTTGAAGTAAAATGAAGGAAGCTGATCGCGCCTCTGACGAGTTTCTCGTGAAGTGGCGCTATAAAAATGCTAATCACAACTTCAAAGGATGATGCAATGCAAAATAAAACGTAACATCTGACTCACGGCTCGTTTTTTCGGAGTGTACTGACAGAAATTCGATGCACCTGAATATTATAACTGCCGTTTGGAGAGAAGAAAATAAAAATGCTATCGATGCAGCTGCTTACTTCTTAAACGAGAAATTATGCAGAAATTACACAGTCATTATTAATTTTTTTAGGATAATTCATTTTTAAATAGCTTCAGATGCGACTGAGAGGATCGTTACCCTTTGCTTTTTCGGTTCGATTGAAACTCCTGATTTCGTGGCTGTGCTGCACTTAGCTCATGAACGAAACCTTAATGTTTCCAATTAATCTCACATCCGTCAGAATTTGGACTACCAAGGACTTTCCCCTCTGCACTCGGAGTTAAAATCGATATTCTGTGTTCTTCGTTGCAATTACTGAAGCACCCGAATTCAATACTGTACTAAGCGAACACCTGTGGTCTTAATGCTTCCAATTAATCTCTCAACTGTCTGTGAGTACAGTTTTGACAACCATGGTGTTCTTTTCTTCGACGTTTGAAAAAATGCTGATATGCTAAACTGCATTCAATGCCTGACTCAATGATTATCGTCTTGCGGTGACGAAGCCTGTTGAATGTTTTGTGCTCCAGATGGCAAGTTTAAAGCATCTGATCGAAAGGCAGATTACGAATTATCAGCAGGTGCTGTTGATCGGATAAAGACAATTTATAAAAAAATAGATAATATTACCTGTGACGATGCTAAATCGATGTTCATGCTGTTCATGAAAGCGAAAAATTATGCAGCTGTCATGAAAACCGTAAATCATTTGAAACAATTATCAGCGTTGTGCAATGGCTCAAAGTCTAACCTGTTTTAATCTGATTTGAAACGCGTGCTATAGCCTATCTGTGCACCTAAGCTGCGTCTTAAACCTATCTACTACTCCTCTTTGTCCTGACCTTCGCTTTGCCACAGGTGACTTGTGAATGTTGACCCGATTATGGCTTGACTTTTGGTGCGCCATCGTTTGATGCCATGCCAATTAGACACTTTCGTTATAGAAGTTGTAAATTGTTGTTATCACACTAAATCTAAAATCCGTGAAAGACGATGCATATATCTTTGATAATTCTAACAAAAATGCACTTAGGTGAGTAGTGTTATCTTCGTTGGTTGCTTATCCAAATTCAGATAAATTTACTGAGGATGTAACATACTGGGCGATGTTAAACCTAAAATGTTGAGAGCTTTAGTTGCCTACCATTTGAAGGCGCCTTCAGACTGTAGGCGCCCGGCAGTAAAAATTAAAAAAACAGTTCGACGTGTTTCATTTTATTGTTTATTTAAGTTAAGTCAGTTAGATATAAATTCAATGATCAAGGAACATCTGGCATTTAAGCAGAACGTTCATTCTATGCAAATTTCAAATCAGCCTTTAGTTAGAAGCGGTCATTTCAGACGGAAAGTTTCGGAATGACCCACCGACACCTTCTTCAGCTATTAAAAATTATTTAGTTAATGAAAATATCTAATAAAAATTATTTAGTTACTTTAATCTAATGAATGACTTATAATAAGATATTATTTCATTTCCCAGTTTTATGTGTTTGAAAGTAAGAGGCTGAGGTTTAGCTCTTCGAAACCCTTCCACAATAGTTCTGAATTTGGTCAGTTCCGGAACTTTTTCTTGAAGAAACGCAGTGCTCAATGGTATCTATCTATGCTAGAATTAAAATTCTAGACACACAGACTGTGGACGGTAAATTCGGTTTCGCATAACATTTGGTAGCCTACTTGGCGAATTCAAGGGCGGAATCGAGTAGCCTACGTGCATGGTCCATTCTAGACTACTGCAGGAATGTTGAACCCTGAACTATGAGAGAGAACTCGTTGAACAGTGTTTTTCCTGGTTGTGGTTGGCATGGCTCTGATCATCATCCGTGCTGCACGAAGAAGCGCCCAATCTTCCAAGTACTCCAGGCCTCCCCATGAAATATGGAATGGGTATGAACAGGTAAGGCAGCAATCTGAGCAGTAACCGAACCACCATCCTCCTGAGTAACGTACGGCACAGTTGTATTCAGGATTCTTGTTGTTGTTGTCATCCCTGGTTGTGAAATTCCCATGATAGTGTGTGAGCGAATCTCCGGCATTTCCACTGAATCCTTTCACGTGAATGGCATACTTGTCGTTTTCTGAGTCAAGTGAAAATGTGTCATAATCGGCGTAGAACCATCTCCCGCTGTTGAGGAGTTGTACCTGCAAGGCATTATCTCTGTGAAATAGCTATCCTATAGCAATTAGCAATACGTTTTCCAACGACCAAGAGCATGTAGACATTATTGCATTCACAGTAGCTAGGATAATTATGATCACTTTAAACCGGCCTTTACTTTGTACTTTGTACTTTTTACACAGCATTAAGTCTGATATTGGCTTTAAAAATTATCTAATATATTTCTATGATTCTACGACAACGTTCAGTGGCTTTAGGTCAAGTGATGAACAAGTCTGATGTGCGTAAAGTAGTGGTATTCATACATGTGAAAGGATCAACTTTTGCAGCTGGTATTTACGGGGCCCTAATTAGTGGGACTAAGGTCCCTGCTGGTCTCCCTATTGTGACCATATTGAACCTTCATTGCGAAACGTAAACATGGTATCAATTGACTTAGTGCATGTTTTGTTGGTTCAATAAATTATTGGTGGTTAGGGTGGTTATGGGTATGGTAAAGACTGTCTATCGTTAAATGGATAGATGGAATCAAGACATGTCAAAACAGTCTGAAGGTTTAAACTTTTTATCAATAGATACCTCTACGCGAAGGCGGTAGACGACCCCGGTTCTGTTGGTCAGACGATGGACTATTTCATTTCCCAGCCAGAACTCGTCTTGCGTTCTCCAATTTCCAAATCCATTTTTGTATGCATTCCAGTTTTGGTCGAAGTTCAATGATCTGTCAAAGCGTTGCATTATAAGTATCCAATTGTTTACCGACGGCAGTTGGACTGGACCCTTTCCAAAATCAGCGTTCACTGTTTTCATTTGAACAGACAGTCCTGTTTTTGGAAACAGAACGCATATTAGGTCTACCTGTTTGATTCAATCAGTCTTTAAATCTTTTCTGCATTGAAATAGAACATGAAAATCTAAAAATGGATTTCAACTAAAGCGATCCTGTAATGCAGAAATTCTGCACAAATTTCTATAGCTGTAATATTAGCGCAAAGCACCAGTTTATCATTCCTGAGCGCTAGATCGTATCAGAGCTTTTCTAGTAAATTCAATTAACTGCTCCTATGCATTTCGAAAGCAATTAAGCTCATCAGGCAATAATGTGTCATATAAACTTTCGGGAATCATTGAATCCAGCGGAGCAGCGAGTCTTTGGAGAGGCAGCGACCGTCAATAACGACCGTCAATAACGGGAACGGAATATTTCCACTATCTACCGTTTGGCGCGCGACTCATACCTGATTTGCGCTATCGGGTGGTTTGAAGGATTTTCGGGCACCAACGCGTTGTTTTCTACTTGTGAGTGACAGCTGGACCATGAGACAACTGTGATCCATCCACATCGCCTATCGTCGTTCCTCGTGGACTGCGAACGAGCTGTCATATTATGTCAACTCTGGCTGGGAGCCTGTCCGTTGGGCTCTGCGTGGAGGAGCTGAGAAGTGAGTGTTCTGGCAATAAACTGAATAATGTTCGCTAACAGCTAAACATTCCGTTCTTACCGACATTTAACATCATTTGCAGAGAACCTCTGTTTAGTTTCCTGGATAGGCGCGATATAATTTTCTTGATGAACAAAAAGTAGAGGATGGCTCACCAGGAGGAGCCAGGCAGACAGCCACAGTCTTGTTAATCTTGGTGAGCGTCAGACATCCGTAGTATTGGTCAATTGTTTCGTTGCACAAAGCTTCCGATCGTGCTGTAATGTGAATAAATTGTACTTGTAGTTACGACAATTTCTACAGCATCGTCAGTAGAAAGCTACTTCTAGGATGCTCTACACACACTGTCAGCTTTCAGTTGAAATGCTAAAAGTAACGTGTAAAAGTACATTGCAAACTGTTCTTTTTACAACATGAAGGCTTTTGGTTTCCTGAATAGGTGCAGGAAGACTGTTGAATACTACGTCCAAAGATTATAATAGACAGCTGAAGTAACTAGGTAAAATCTGTTTCATAACTGCTACATCCAGAACAATTATTGTAACTTGTTGCGTTCTGGCAACAATCTTTGATTGAATAAAAGAAAATACATACATACAAATAGTACAAGGTATGCATTTAGTCTATTTTGTCAGATGATCTTTGTCTAAAATGGAATCAACTTAGAATTTCAATCAACTGATTGAGGGTTGCTACTTGCTAAGACGCTAAAGGTAAATCCTGGAAGGTTTAGTCAATCACCTTCAGATACATGAACGACCGTAGTTATTTTTCCTAAACGGCCTGCAACTATTACAGTAAATCCGCCAATCTGGATGTTGTAAGCGAAACTCCAGATTTTCTTACTTGTGTCTATAAAATAATCCAGATTTTAAATTTAAATTAAATTTAGAAAATATACCTGCTGTCGGGCAACCATGCAGAGAATCTCGATCCTACAAAATAGAACGAATTACTAATAAAATCGAACATTTGTCTGAATCTGTTGAATGGTTTTTTGCTTAGGCATAATTCAATTCCTTTCGTAAGTTTCGTTCCTATCTCGACGCGAAATTGCGGTCTAAATGGAAATGAAAGCTACTAGAGTTCTTTAACGACGTCGTAAGCAGCTATTAGCTAAGATCCTTGGCGTCCCGCTATTGTTTCGTGTTTTTGCCAACTATCGCCCTCTTCCTGCCAGAAAGCGGTCGAGTTCCCCGTGGCCATGAGAAGAAGAGCTCTTCAGTAACATGACTTTGTTCGCAAGTCGCCTTTTGGCCTACGTGACTGCATCTAATATTAGGATTTAACTGTACTGTTCGTTAATACATCCATGTCTCTCTTATTGCAACATAGTATGGGCTTCTACATAGGCCTATGCTACGAGATTACACAGACTAAATGTTTTGCAAAAGAGAGCTGTCCGTCCAGTTGTAGGGGCTCCATATGGTTCTCACACTGCTCACATCTTCACAACCCTTAAGATTTAAAAAATTGACCAAATAGGGGAATTTATGTATCGATTTGACCGAAACATCCTGCCTTCTATTTACAAACATTATTTTACTAGAAACTCTAGCTCTTATCGCCGCACCTATACCCGCACGAACACACGCCTCCTCTCTATTAAATCAATTGGAGTAGCGATTTGGGGAAAATTGTTATGGAAATACATTATCCCCCAGCATCTGGGTATTCAAAAACAAATTAAGCACCTACCTTATAAAATGTACTGTATAAACAGCCCTTGTATAACCTTCCACCCATTATAATAATAATAATATAATATCTTTTCGTTAATGAAGCGCCTGACAAACGCACTGCGCTAAACATTTACATGTTATGACAATTAAACAATTCACAAGAACACAAATGACAGACGACTATAAATCTTAACTACTAACAGAACAGACAGCCTGCAATACACGGCGCTAATGGCAGCCTACAAAGCATGTTCGCCTAAAGGACCTCGATCTCGGTACCTCTCGCTCTATATACAGTCTTTTTACCCAATGCGCTATCGGGTAGTATCTAATCTATGCTTAGTAGTTAAGTATTTTTGTTCTAAATTGTATATTGACTCAACAGTGTTGAGCAACAGTTTCAGTTTCGCTTTCTTTGTTTTCCTGTTTTCGGTTTATTTCGTTTATTTTCTGTTTTTCTGCTTTAACTGAAACTATTCCTTTGATCATTGTAAGTATGCTTGCAATGATAATCATTATTACAGGCCACAATTAATTTTTTTTCAGCTAACACGAGCAGTTCAATTAGATACACTTATAAATTCTTCCTAAGGAATTTCATGCGAAGTGGAAAACTGAGACAATGAAGTCGATGCGCTTGTAAGATGACACAAATCAGCCGATAACGGTGCTACTTGCTTTTAGCTTACCATCATAAATGTGCAGTCTCTGTTGTAATATATCTTCGGCGGAACGAAATTGTACATGTAGCAGTACCAATTTGAGGCGTAGTGGCTGAAAAAATTGCAAGAAAATGATCGGCTGCATGATTCGGCACACTCCAACTGTGACACAACCCAAGGAAAACCAGGTGATATTGCGTCTTCTGCAGTTGGGCAGTAGTTGAGCCAGGTTTCTGGCTGCGTAAAGTTCTTACTAATCTCGATTCGATAGAGGAAGACAGTTGGCTGCATAATAAGCAGGACCGAAAACGCACGATGAAATTTAAGACGCATAGCGACTGCACTCTGCCAAGTAGAATGCCAACTTCCAAGGTGTTTGGGGTCGGACTTACCGTATGGCAAATTGCAGGCTGCAATAAATCACGCCATTGGGATTCACTTCAAAGTGAATAGCGTAAACAGCATCTGTATTGACTAATTTGATTTTGATCAGGGTGATTATTGAACTGACCCAGCGACCTGACTCCAAGCGGAATTGATTTTCCAAAAACTAGAACAGTTCTTTGTGAACGATCTTTTTGGTTGTTAAACCCAGATTTCAGAGCTGTCTCCAGGTCCTTTGTATTCAGTAGGCACAGTAGGCACTGTGCCTATGGCCTACGAACCTTTTAGGGACCTATGAAAGTCTGAAAATGAGATATTGAAAAAAAATAAGTTTAATGATTGAATTTGATGTGTAGTGTTACAGTAGTGGTTAGCGTGCTGGACTGTCAATCGAGAGGTCGGGGGCTCAAATCCCTGTCAGGGCAGAAATTCAGTAAGAGATTTCTGCTCCACCTACACCCCCAGCCAACTCAGCTATAATGAGTACACTGTCCGTACACAGTTGGTGGGAAGATGAGACGGCCCTCATAATTCTGCCGAGGTGATGAAAATGAAGTCGCTAACACTTCGTATACCCATGGCTGCCTCTCAGGCTATAGCTTAAGGAACTGTTCGTCTCTTCTCCTCTGCTCTCCTCTTCTCTTCTCGTCTCTTCTCTTCTTTTCTCTTCACTTCTCACTTCGGTTAATTAGCGTCGGATATAATAATTAGCTGGTCCCCTTTATCCAGCCTCTTTATGACACTGAGATAAATCAACAATATAAATAACATTACACTAGCCACATGAACTTCAATTTTTGAAGCTTCTTTCCCTGCGTCTAAGATAAAGGTGAAAGGTTAAAGCAAAGAGAAAAGCAAAGATGAAAGCAAATGTAAAAAGGTAAACAAAGGTAAAAGCTAAGGTAAAAGCAAGGGTAAAAGCAAAGGTAGAAGCAAAGGTAAAACAGAGGTAAAAGCAAAGACAAAAACAAAGGTAAAAACAAGTGTAGCGGATGACTTCTGAGAACCCTGGTCGACGAGGTTGAAGAATCCATTCATTTACCAACCCTAGCGAATGGACGGCTGAGTTGGTACCAAACGGCGTGCTTTTACATTGTATGGCAGCCACCAAGGTGCTAACGACATTTACCGGTGCTTAAAACGGCACCACACCTGTCCAGCGTCCTATCAACAGCGCTAAGCAACCGCCAGGATGTTTCGACCGGAGCTCGTTGCTAGGCAACGATTGCTAAGCGACGCTCGGCGGACCGTTTACAAAGACTCAGAGTGACTCCGCAAAGACTCTGGAACGAAGAGGAAGAGGAGGAGAGATGAATAGAGAGTGGGTTGGTGGGATGTGTGTGGGTAGGAGTGATTGGCTGGTGGGCGTTTATTTAAAAGGGAACTAGGTAGGTCTTTAGAACAGGACGTTGCCCTACAGGGTGTCTTTCAACACGCGACCTGCGTGACCAACTAACGTCCGTCTTCGTAAAAGAGTGACGGCTGTGCATGTCTGTGTGTGCTTGTGTGTGTGTTTGTGTGTGTTTGTGTGTGTGTGTTTGTGAAGAGTGGGTGTGTGTTCGTGTTTGTGATCATTTTTATGTGTTTGTGTGCTTGTGTGTTTGCACGTTTTTGTGTGTGCCTGCGTGCGTTTGTGTGTATGTCTGTGTGTGTGTTTGTGTTTGTGTGTAAGTGTTTGTAGGTGCCTGTGTGGGTTCGTGTGTATTTATGTGTTTGTGTGTGTATTTGTGCAAGTGTTTGTGCTTGCGGGTGTTTGTGTCTATGTCTGTGTGTGTTTGCGTAAGTGTTTGTGTGGGTTTGTGTGTATGTCTGTGTGTTTGTATGTGTTCATGTTTGTTTTTGTGGTGGGGATGAAAGGCGGTCATGTGTGAGAAAACCGTCGAACCTGACTGCTGTGGAGGAATTCAGCCGATTATTCATGTAGCTCATTTACAGAACTATTCTTCAGAGGTTGGGTCTCTTTGGTCAGATGCTTACGACTTAAGAACTCTGTGGTTATTGACCACAGAGTGGAATTTTTATTGGATGATGCAAAAGAAGAAAACAAAGGAGGAGATGACAATGGAGACCACTTTTGTCTAAAAGGAGTATTCAACCATTGCGCATCAGTTGTGTTTGTCTCAATGTCTCTGTCTGTCTGTTTGTCTGTCTGTTTGTTTGTCCGTCTGTCTGTTTGTCTGTCTGTCTGTCTGTCTGTTTGTCTCTCTGTCTGTCTGTTTGTCTGTCTGTCTGTTTGTCTGTCTGTCTGTCTGTTCTGTTCGTCTGTATGTCTGTCTGTTTATCTGTCTGTCTGTCTGTTCGTCTGTTTGTCTGTCTGTTTTTGTGCAGATGTTATACTCGCGCTTTCTATTTGTCGGTCTCTATATGTTTCTGCGCTTCTTTTGTATCGGTCTTTCTTTCTCTGTTTTGTTATCTGTCTGTCTACGTGCACGTCTCTGTTTGTCTGTTTGTCTGTGTCTAGCTTGTCTCCGTGTCACTGCTGTTTCTTCTCTCCGTCTTTGTCTCTCTCCATTTTTCTATCTCTGGTCCTGTCCCTGGCTCTCTGTCTGTCTGTCTCTGCCTGTCTCTCTCTCTCTCTGCTTCTTCCTCTGGATATGTCTCCTTATCTTTCTCCGCCTGCGATTGTCTTAGACCGTTTCCAGCAACAATAGCCATTGTCTTTTATCAAATATCTGACATTTTGCTCAGACCCGGATGCCCCATTGCGGTCGACGTCCTTTTCGCTCCAGGAACAACAACGACAACAACAACAACAACAACAACAACAACAACAACAACAACAACAACAACAACAACAACAACAACAACAACAACGACAACAATATCCATGCCAACTGTCACCCCTTGACAGGAATCCGTTGGTTGGTTCCACGTGCGTGCGTGGGCCCACCACTGTTGACTCTTCCATCACACTGTGCATTCTTTTTCGAACTGATACAATAGTCTAGTCGCAAACGACATTCAGTATCATATAATACGCCAGCTCAGAGAACGACTCTGATTTGGTTGCGGCGCCAAATAAATGTTCTTTTGAATAACAACAGCAACATTAGAACAATAGAAGGAACCGCGCTGGAACAATGGAAGGCGGTGGGTGGTCGAATGGCGCTGTTCATGCGGCGCTGGTAAGCACAATGAAGTTAAGACAAATAGAGACGGGTTAGTACATGCAAGGGTAGCCATGCGTGGATAATTGCCGTTCCACCATGCGCCAACTAAGCCCTCCATGCATTAGGGGTCCATAAACCAGCACCAATTCAAGAAGCGAGGTTAAATGACGTATTCTTTGCCTTGGAATGCCATAGATCTAGTCTGTGGCTCAGTCGCTAACGTGGAGAGTACGGGTTCGATCCTCCTCCTCTGAGACGGTTACTGTGTAGGGACCTTGAGCAAGTCCTTCACTCACAACTGCTCAGCGCCATCGATTAATGCTTGTTCATTAGATAACGGTTCTTTATGAGTGCATACTACTACTCCTACAACTGCTGCTGCTACTACTACATGTACTACTATTTCTACTAAAAATAATAATAATAGAATTAGTAATAATAATTATTATTATTTGTCTGCTTGCGAAACTATAAGATGAGTTTCTCACTTTCCGTGTTCTCATCTCGTTGAAATATAGTTATGAAGAACTTTCCCTGTTTGGCGCTACAAAAATGGTTTATTGCAAATGGATCAGGTGTGCTTTTTATGTGCAATCTGTGACGGTAATTATACTCTTCTGGTCTGCACTTGCTCGTTGTTTCTGTCACTGTCTGTCTGTCTGTTTGTCTGTCTGTCTGTCTGTCTGTCTCTGTCAATCTGTCCGTCCATCCATATTATATTATATATACATGTATATTATATATTATATATGATATATATATATATGACACGTAGACAGACTAACATACAGAAAAAAACACTTGAAGACATACAGACGAACAGTCAAAGAGATGCAGATATGCAGACAGATAAACAGATACAGATAGACAGGCAGACATACATACAGACACAGAAATACAGACAGAATGACAGACGGTCTCTGAATGGGCGACAGTCGGTTGATTCCAATCACGCATGCGCCTTTCGTTCGTTTGTCTGTGTTGGCATGGTAACGGACTCCCCCATCCACACCCCCATCTCATCCATCCTCCTCCTCCATCCATCCATCCTCCTCCTCCTCCTCCTCCTCCCTCATCCTCCTCCTCCTCCTCCTCCTCCTCCTCCTCCTCCTTCCCTCCCATCAGCATCAGCAGCATAGGTTGGCTTTTTAGCGTCGATCTATGGATGGTTGACGAACACAGGAAATGAAGGAATTAAAAATAACAGATTCTCTAACCATGAAGGACATTCTGTCCGTCTGTCTGTCTGTCCGTCTGTCCATCTGTCTGTCTGTCTGTCTGTCTCTGTCCATCTGTCTCTCCTGTCCATCTGTCTGTCTGTCTGTCTGTCTGTCTGTCTGTCTGTCCGTCTGTCTCTGTCTGTCTGTCCATCTGCTTGTCTGTCTCTGTCTGTCCATCCTCTGTTTGTCTGTCTGTCCGTTAGTCTGTCCGTCTATCTGTCTGTCTCTGTCCGTCTGTCTCTGTCTGTCCATCTGTCTGTCTGTCTGTCTCTGTCCGTCTGTCTCTGTCTGTCCATCTGTCTGTCTGTCTGTCTCTGTCCGTCTGTCCATCTGTCTGTCTGTCTGTCTGTCTCTGTCCGTCTGTCTCTGTCTATCTGTCCATCTGCTTGTCTGTCTCTGTCTGTTGTTCCTCTGTTTGTCTGTCTGTCCGTTAGTCTGTCCGTCTATCTGTCTGTCTCTGTCCGTCTGTCTCTGTCTGTCCATCTGTCTGTCTGTCTGTCTCTGTCCGTCTGTCTCTGTCTGTCCATCTGTCTGTCTGTCTGTCTCTGTCCGTCTGTCCATCTGTCTGTCTGTCTGTCTGTCTCTGTCCGTCTGTCTCTGTCTATCTGTCCATCTGCTTGTCTGTCTCTGTCTGTTGTTCCTCTGTTTGTCTGTCTGTCCGTTAGTCTGTCCGTCTATCTGTCTGTCTCTGTCCGTCTGTCTCTGTCTGTCCATCTGTCTGTCTGTCTGTCTCTGTCCGTCTGTCTCTGTCTGTCCATCTGTCTGTCTGTCTGTCTCTGTCCGTCTGTCCATCTGTCTGTCTGTCTGTCTGTCTCTGTCCGTCTGTCTCTGTCTATCTGTCCATCTGCTTGTCTGTCTCTGTCTGTTGTTCCTCTGTTTGTCTGTCTGTCCGTTAGTCTGTCCGTCTATCTGTCTGTCTCTGTCCGTCTGTCTCTGTCTGTCCATCTGTCTGTCTGTCTGTCTCTGTCCGTCTGTCTCTGTCTGTCCATCTGTCTGTCTGTCTGTCTCTGTCCGTCTGTCCATCTGTCTGTCTGTCTGTCTGTCTCTGTCCGTCTGTCTCTGTCTATCTGTCCATCTGCTTGTCTGTCTCTGTCTGTTGTTCCTCTGTTTGTCTGTCTGTCCGTTAGTCTGTCCGTCTATCTGTTTGTCTCTGTCTGTCTGTCTGCCATCTGTCTGTCTGTCAAACAGTCTGTCTATGTCTTTCTGTCCGTTTGTCTCTGTTCATCTGTCCATCTGTGTGCCTGTCCGTCTGTCTGTCTGTTTCTGTCTGTCTGTCTGTATCATCTGTCTGTATGTCCATCAGATCTGTCTGTTTCTATACGTCTGTTTGTCCATTTGTCTGTCCGTCTCTGTATGCCTTTGTCTTGCTGACTTACGTAATTCTTGTAGGCCTATGGATCTCCCGCGTGTCGTCATGCTTCCTCTGCCGCATTCCAATTCGAACCTGAGTAAGGGCTCAGCTGTCACCATTGAACTGATTCACCCGTCAATCATATCCCACTGTTTCGTTATCAGTTGCCTAGCAACGAGCTGTCATTGGCCGAGCGAAATGCATATTCATAAGGACGCTCTGCTGAGTGCACTCATATGGTTCCCTCTATGCACTGAATACAGGAGGGAAGAATAGAATAGAATTGAATAGAATAGAATAGAATAGAATAGAATAGAATAGAATAGAATAGAATAGAATAGAATAGAATAGAATAGAATAGAATTGAATAGAATAGAATAGAATAGAATAGAATAGAATAGAATAGAATAGAATTGAATAGAATAGAATTGAATAGAATAGAATAGAATTGAATAGAATAGAATAGAATAGAATAGAATAGAATAGAATAGAATAGAATAGAATAGAATAGAATAGAATAGAATAGAATAGAAAACCAATTTTGGCTACATGAAAGTTTACTGAGACATACATAGAGACGGAAAGACTGAGACAGACAGAGAGACAAACAGATAAAACAATGGGAGAGAATGCTAGATAGAGAAACAGACAAAGGGAAAGAGTGAGAAGAAGAGAGACAGAGAGGGATGCGGAGAGACAGAGAAACAAAAAAGGGACAAAGTGAGGAGAGAAATAGATGGAGAACAAGAGACACAGAGATACAAAGACAGAGAATGAGAGAGAGAGACAGACAGACAGACAGACAGATAGACAGAAACAGAGACAGAGATAGACAAATAGGGAGAGGCAGAGACAGAGACAGAGACAGAGACAGAGACAGAGATAGAGATAAAGACAGAGACAGAGACAGAGACAGACAGAGACAGACAGACAGAACAAGAGACAGAGTCAAGAGAGGCATTCGATTACCTTGGATCGATGGAAATGCTTTGATCATATTGACAACCACTCTTCGGTTCATTGCGCTTAGTGCATCCATTATTGCAGTGGTCGATATTTGCCAGGCGCTTGTTCAAAGCCCCTTACAATACAAGGACTCCTCTATAATGCAAGCCACCAAAAGAGCCCTACGTACGTCTAAGCTATAGAGCTCCACCCAAAGGGGCGTTTAAACATTCTGTAGAACAAGTCTCGAGCCACACCTCGATACAGGTAAAACCCACAGAGAGACCACAATGGGGCTGATACACTCCTAGGTAGGTTAAAACCCCGTACTCTGATAGTGCCAGTCCAAAGCCTGGATAAAGGAGGAGGGGACGCTAATCAACTATGCCACAGTGTCATTAAAACTCTACAACTGCCAGTGGCATGACAACCGTATAACGAGGTGGACAAAGTCCAGGGCCCTGACTCTTCAAGGGCCCCAAGCTATCTAACTAAAAGATTTCATGCACTTTTGCCGTTTTTCAGTGACAATAATTAGGGAAATGTCACATTATGTCATTATGCTTTTCAGCTACATGTTGCAAATATGCGACATCTAGCGAATGTCAGCCTAAATCAGTCTACACTACATTACTAATTTACTGCGCAGGCAGTGCCGCAGTAGCAAGTACAGGCGGCAGACCAATATATTTCGTTTTATTTTTATTTCATATATCAAGAGAATTTAATTTGAATTATTTATCTCCCTTGAACTATTCAATGTATTCATCATCCAATAATATACTCATCAGGATTACCTGGAAACCTATTGACTATTATAAATAATACTGTTCGTGATGTAGGCTAGGCCTAGTAAGTCTGTTCATCAATCCCCATTCATTATGCAATGCTCTTATATAAATGTATAATACAGTGTTAGTGTACACTCTGCTCATGATTCTCCATTCATTATGTACATGTAGCCTATATATACGGTGTTATATACAGTGTTAGTGTACACTCTGCTCATGATTCTCCATTCATTATGTACATGTAGCCTATATATACGGTGTTATATACAGTGTTAGTGTACACTCTGCTCATGATTCTCCATTCATTATGTACATGTAGCCTATATATACGGTGTTATATACAGTGTTAGTGTACACTCTGCTCATGATTCTCCATTCATTATGTACATGTAGCCTATATATACGGTGTTATATACAGTGTTAGTGTACACTCTGCTCATGATTCTCCATTCATTATGTACATGTAGCCTATATATACGGTGTTATATACAGTGTTAGTGTACACTCTGCTCATGATTCTCCATTCATTATGTACATGTAGCCTATATATACGGTGTTATATACAGTGTTAGTGTACACTCTGCTCATGATTCTCCATTCATTATGTACATGTAGCCTATATATACGGTGTTATATACAGTGTTAGTGTACACTCTGTTCATGATTCTCCATTCATCATGTAATGCTCGTACATGTAGCGGTATATAACACCGTATATATAGGCTACAATGTAGCCTGCCTATATACGGTGTTATATACAGTGTTAGTGTACACTTACTATGCATGTATCTATAGCAGATAAGCGACAGGCCAAATTGGCCAATACATTTCGGTTGTATTCTTGTGTTGTCTTGGATCATTTAATGTGACTTGAACTATGGATTGTTGATGATAACGTTCAATACGTACTCTTTGTTTCACTTAACTGTGGTTTTAAATAGCTATCTCATTATTTTAGTAGTCTCGATAATGGATAAGGACCCCAAGCTTAGAGAGTCCACGGGCCCCGGCAAGGTTGCTACGCCACTGAGTACTGCATAGGTCAACAAGGACCAAAGGGCCGAATCAGGAGCTAGTACGGTCCGTACACACTGGGAAATTTACTTGTGTGACGCCTGTTCTATCGGGCAGCCGTGGGTTGTAAAGGATCTCACCCGATCAATTCATTGAAAAATGAACATGAGTTGAGGCCATACGTTCGCTCTAGCGCGGTCCGTACACGGGGGACCTCAAATGGCGTAATCGTAATCGTGATCTCCAAACTTCTAAAGCACCACCACTCGAAGCCAAGCGCAGGGCACCAGATCATTCACAAGCGCTACGTCTAGTCAGAGGGGCTGTCCAAAAGAGCAGTCCAAGGGAGGTCCGAGTCCAGTTTCCAGAGGATCAGCGGGAGCACAGCAGATGTTAGGTGGGTGTCGTTTAGGTCGAGGATTGGAAGGTACAGGATCAGATGAGTCGAGGTAAAAGTTTCTTGAAAAGGAGAGACTTTCGAGTTTCGAGTGGAAAGCCTTGGAGGTGATGGATAGAGGAGCCTGAGGCAGATGATGGTGGATGATTGGGGTGATGGTGGGGGAACCGAAAAGATGCGGATTTCAGGAGGTAGATCGTTCCAGAGACGTGGTGTAGTGTTGGATATTTGCTTGGTTGGAGAAATTGAGATGAGTAGGCCTAGTGATCTAGGCCTAGATCGAGAAAGAGTGAGAACGGGGGATGATCGGGTAGAGCGGGCTTTCTCGATGGTGAAGAGTTCGCGGAGATATCTGAGCTGGGAGTGTTGTAGGGAGTTGTAGGTTAGCGAGAGGACTTTGAACGTGCAGCGGTGGTGAGGGATCTCACCCGACCAAAAACAGTGTACACTTCTACGAACAGCAGCTGTTCACAGTATCCACTAAGTGGACGTTTCTCAGTTAAACCACTCTGCAATTTCCTCTAACCCCATGCATGCGGGCAGTATTTTTGGAAGCGACGCAACGGGTAATTCCGAGTACCCTGCCGCCGGTATTTCCCTCTGTGCATGAAGCCCTCTGAAGGGGGGGGGAGGCTGTGTAGGCTGACTTCCTGTTACGAAGCAAGAAGACCCACGCAAAACCAGCTCTAACAATAACTGATTAATCACAATTGAAATGACTCGACAATTCATAATTCATCCTAATTGGATGTTATATAAGTGTCACTATAGGGGTCATATATCAAATAGCGTAATACTGTGTATATAGATAATTAAAACTAATTAAAAGTATATAATTATATATCGATGACATGGTGCTCTCTCTCTCTTCTTTCTCTCTCTCTCTCTCTCTCTCTCTCTCTCTCTCTCTCTATCGATATATATATATATATATCGATATCGATATCGATATATATATACACATATATATGTGTATATATAATATACATATATGTATATATAAATACATACATATATACATATATGAAATCAGTCAGAGAGATGGGCACACCAACCCAACAAACACGCATACACAGACACACACACACACACACACACACACACACACACACACACACACACACACACACACACACACACACACACACACACACACACACACACACACACACACACACACACACACACACACACACACACACACACACACACACACACACACACACACACACACACACACACACACACCCAAACACAAACATATATATATATATATTGGCTGAGATCGATATGGGCGGCCATGGTATGATGTTTTAGTGACTTCATTTTCTCAGCCTCGGCATACGAATGCTAGTGGCCGTTCCATCTCCTCGCTGTCTGATCTGTACGCTTAGGGTGCTTATCAATGGCACAGTGCTCGAAAGCTAGCTGAGGGAGGGGGACACGAATGAAATTTTTTTTCGAACAACCTGTATTTTTCTGCCCTTGCGGGGTTTGACCCCTCGACAAACACTTGACAACAACACAGTTCTTATAATTTGAGCAATTTAATTTAAAACAATGGCGTCGAAATCGATAATGGTGTCACACAGAGAAAAAGCCTATCCTAATTTGCATAAGCGTATCTACCGAACTTCAGTAAAAATATTCACAAATATGTAAAATTATGCAAATACCAGCAAAACAAACTGATCGGCAAGTGAAGTATTCCTGCATAGTAAGTCATCGCATGTAATGTAAACTGCGATTTATATAGCGCTCTTTATGTTCCCATCGCTCAACGTGGGCCCAGAAAAAATCATCTAAACTAAAAGTGTGATCGATAAAAACGATCGATATTGCTTTGCATTGATCTACTTTGCGCTAAAAGGTGTCTTGCGTCAGCAGTTTCATTCTTCTTGTCCAACCACCATTAGTGGCGTAACCACTTCTGGTGTAACCATTCATGGCGTAACCACTTGGTGTAACTATGATGGCGTGATGGTAACTATTGATGGCGTAACCATTCACAGCATTACCATGATGTAACCATTCATGGTGTAACCACTTCTGATGTAACTATTGATAGCGTGTAACCAATTACGGTATAACCATTCACAGCATTACCACTTCTGATGTAACCATTCATGGCGTAACTGCTTATGGTATAACCATTCATGGCCTAACCACTTGACTCACAAAAACGCTGCATCGAAAACACTAAAGATTTCTATAGAGACAGTTTAAGGTCACCCACCAACAAGCGACCTAATCCATAATTAGGTTAATTAGGCCCTGATGTAATTTACAGCCGTGTACAGGAAACTTCAGGGATTTGGCGAAACTACTGGTATATCCTTGATGATAAAGGAACTGTTCCCACAAAGGAAATCGAAACCGAAAATATGGTTAACTGGGAAAGCCCTGCTACTTCCTCGTTCGTTTGGCCTAACATCCGCGAAACTAGAGAAACCTGTATGTTTTAATTTCACAACCTCTGTCCTGTCCTGGATGGAAAGTATTGGACTTTGCTAAACTCATTACAAACAAGGAACTTTGTAGACTGTGCGTTGCTGTAAAAACGCCACAAATAGCCTCAAGATAAGCTTGGCGCTGTATAAACTAAGCAATGCAAAGCACTGCTTAGAGCGGCCTTGTGATGATAAGCTATATCTAGGAATTCCTTAAATTTCCTGATGATTACGCAATTAACAAGGTTATATTAAGTTAGATATTTCTGGCTCCTCTGGGATTAGCAAAGCTCAGACATCATCAGTATGATCAAACAATATAAATTATGACCTATGACATATTCAAGTACGTTCAAAATATACAATATTGCTCTAGCAATATACACATATAATACAAATCCAAGTCCAAAACACGGCTTGAAAGTTAATGGTGCTAGCTTTGGAGACCTCTTAAAATAAACTCCACAGCAAATGACAAAACCGAGCTAACTAGGTCCTGCTGTAGTTAAATGCGGTTCAGATAATAATGGTATCGGTTAAATTAATCAGAGATTAACTTAAAAGCAGTCACGTCCGGTAAATTTCTCCGAGTACACTCTGGAGATTTTCCGATAGATTAATGATACATCATATGTAAACTGTTTGTGTTAATGGTGATTCATATGATACATGTTATAACTTATGTTAATGGTACACAGAACTCGTGACCCCTTTAAGGTCGAGAAAGTTCATAGGTCCTGACCTCTGACCTGCGAGTTGCAACAGTTCGTTTCCATGACAACCTGAATACTTTGACTGAGTTCGAGGAGGCCAGTCAACAAGATCGTACTTAGGAACGTTAGTCAATGGTGCCCTAATGAAGCCAGTCAAACCAGTTGGCTGGTTCGTAGGAATGTAAGTCGAACCACTCGTCGTTCACACCGGGTTGACCGGTTTTAGGGTTGTCAGCCAACCGGTTGGCTGGTTTCTCAGGGTTGTGATCAAACCAGTTGGCTGGTTCATAGGATTGTCAGCTGTCCTTTTGATCGATTCAGTGGGATGCTATGTAACGAGTTGTCTGGTTCTCGGGAAAACCAGTCACACTGATTGTCGGTGTTTTTGGAAAAGCCAGTCAATGATCAGTTGAATCAGCGCTGGAAACATCCGCCGGCGATGACCAGATCATCGAAATCCTCATCCTATCAAGAAAAAGTACATCAAGAGTCATCAAAACGAACAATCAAATCTATTATATTCTAACCTAATCCATTGTATTCCAATCTAATCTACAATATTCTTATCTAATCTATTATATGCTAATCTAATCCAGTACATTCCAATCTAATCTACTAAATTCTAAGTGAATCTATTGTATTCTAATAAGTTATAATTCTAATATATTACATTCTAATCTAATCTATTATATTCTAATCTGTTATATTCAAATCAATTATATTCTAATCTACTATAATCTATTCTATCCATTATATTCAATCTAATGACTTCTATCGCACATTCCAATCAAATTCTTCCCTCAATGATAGTTCTCAACAGATAAAGAGAAGACTTTATTATTAATATAATAATAATAATAATAATAATAATAATAATTATAATAATAATAATAATAATGTATAATAATAATAAAATAATAATAATAATAATAATAATCTGCTAATAATAATAATAATAATAATAATAATAATAATTAATAATAATATAATAATAATATAATATTATATATTCCAATCCATTATATTCTAATAATAATAATAATAATAATAATAATCTAGGCACCTTTGAGCAGCAAGAACTTGTTGAGTGAGCGGTCGTTCCAGACACCACGTCTTCGGACATAGTTTTCATAGCCTGAGGGAATAGAACTACCTCGGGCAAAAAAAAAATAATAATAATAATAATAATCATAATAATAATAAAAGTCCTCTCATTTTGCGACCATTCCACTTCCTCTGTCTATATTACATCACTTATATATAGCGCCCTTTCACTTAAGTAACCCAGGAGGGAGTCTTTCTCAACAACAAAAGACGTGTAAGAGACATTGTTCTCACCTGGGAGACTTCCGTTGACTCGGCCGCTGAGTTATTGGTAAACGAAACGGCTCCGACGCTGTGGAGGACCTGCGCCAGCTGGATCTGGTGCTGGCTCAGAGCGAAATCGAGGGGAGTGTAGCCGTTGTAGCAGCACTGGTTGACGAGAATGTTCGGTTGGACGAGAAGGAACTTGACCGTCTCAAGGTCCCTCGAACGAACCGCTTGATGAAGAAGACTGAAGCCACACTTGCCCTCCTGAACAACGAAAGCAGATAGCTCTAATTAGTCACAGAGCACCAAGATTTTTGTAGCACTGTTTCAAGTTACCCTATGTCGTGATGTAGTGTCACCTTGCTGACTGATAAACCATTTTGTACTTAATATTTAGATTAGTTTAGGATGCAAATAGCGTGATGGACTGTCAATCGAGAGGTCGGGGGTTCAGATACCCGACAGTGCAGAAATTTGGTTCGAGATTTCTGCTCCACCTGCGCCTCGGCAATAACGAGTGCACTGACCTACAGTGTCGGTCGAAAGACAAGGCGGCGAGGAAGAGGACTGGCCACCTGCCCTCATATACCGAGGCAAAGAAAATGAAGTCGCCAACAATTCATACCCATGGCTGCCTCAGGGCTAGCTCAAGGAACTGCTTTTCAACTTCTATTCTTAGTTTCGGATAGAGTAAAAAGCGCCTGTGATTTAAAGTGGCGCTCTATAAATGACCAATTAGAAACTATTCCTCGTAAATACCTGTGCATTGACGTCGGCTCCGCAGATGGTCAACAGGTAGTTGAGGATGCTGATCTTTGCCTCAGCAACCGACGACATCGCCAGGTGCAAGCATGTGTCACCTGCAAAGAAACATGTCAGCATCATTAGCACTGTTATTATTGTCAACGACGCCTCTATAGTTGCAGATAGATAGGCCAGAATAGAAGAAAATAGAACGAAATAGACTAAAATAGAACATAATAGAACAAAATAGAACAAACTAGAAATATAATAGAACAAAATAAGAACAAAATAATAACATAATAGAACCTAATAGAACAAAATAGAACAAAGCAGAATATGACAGATTGGAACAGATTAAAAATAGAACATACTAGATCAGAGTAGAACAGAATATGATATTTCAGATCAGAAAAAACCCAGAAATAGAATGAAATAGACTAGAGACAAAGCAGAATAGAATACTAAAAATATTAATATTCTACTAAGACAAGAACACAATACAATGCTATGACGATATCTTACCTTCGTAGTTGAGCAGACTGACGTCACCGGATGTAAATCGCCCGTAGTTCATCGTTGGTGAGTGCAGTCCCTTTCTCTGGCTCTCATTCCAGATGTACGTTCCTTCCTCGAAGCTAGGTGGCGCTGTCAGCCGTTCTACGCACTGCGCATAACCGAGCTTGCAGGCCAGGTGCAGTGGGGTGTTTCCGTGTTTATCACGGGCCATTAGAGATGCCCCGGAAACGACCAACGCCCTGACCAGATGGGGTTGGTCAGTGATGACGGCCAGGTGGAGGGGTGTCTGCTGGTGGTCATTCTGGATGTCCAGTCGGTCAGTGAACTGCCCCATCTCGATGATTTGGATGGCGAGCGAAGGATCCGGTTTGATAATGGCCAGATGCAATGATCTACAAGTCAAAAAAATCTGGATTAGGAAGATTGTTTAACATCTTTGATCAGTTTCTGTGATCGTTGAGCATTGACATGACAATCATTCTCTAATCAAATCATTGTTCGCTGATATTTAACTTCGATTGACCTGATCATTGGCTTGATCACTGAACGTATTAATCATGTATTTTGGCCATACTTGTCATGTGATCAAAGTTATCGTTGATATGATAGTTCATTACATGATCACATGGCCATGATCATAATGACCGTATGATCATGACACGATATATAAATTCCCGAATGAATGAATGAATAATGAGCTTGGATATTATTGCTCATTATTCAACCACATTTATTATAGTGGCCCTATGATTATAATGATCATAAATATACCATAAGTCACTCACATGACTTAACTATTACCCGATGATGAGTCTGGGTTTTCCCAGATATACCACTCCCCCATCTGTTTGTCTGCGTATTATATTTCGTGTGTCTGCCTGTATGTTTACGTCTGCGTGTATCTCTGTGTGTCCGTCTGTGTCAACTTGAACAATTACAGAGTTTTGGTGACTCAGTCTATTTGGGATTTCTGCAAACTTCCTATGATTCTAATATGACCATTAGGGATTACTGAGTATGAGCAAAGGAGGAAGGCCAAAATGGGAGAGAGAGAGACAGACAGACAGACAGACAGACCAGACAGACAGACAGACAGACAGACAGACAGAGACAGACAGACAGACAGACAGACAGACAGACAAATAGAAAGGGACAAACTCCCACAAATGCTTACAGACATATATTACAGGTGTCACCTCTGTGCATGAATGCATGTATTCATGTAAGTATGTGTGTATGTATGTATGTAGGTATGTAGGTATGTAGGTAGGTAGGTAAGCATCCATAATATGTATGCGTGCATGTATGCAAGTACGTATGTACGTGAATATATGAATGTTCGTAAGTGTTTCTGTTTGTTTGTAAGTATTTATTTAGCACCTGTTTGACGACCACTGCATCAATCACAATTACAACATCGGAAACAATGAAACACTGCAACAATGCACACTTACGTGTCGCCATCTTCATCCTGTTGGAACAGATCCGCAGATCCCGAGTTCGGATCCACGGGGTTCCAAAGAAACGGCTGCTGCACCTCCACCATCGGGGTCCTCTCCTCCACTTGAACCGGGGACCCGCTCGCTTCACCGGACAGAGAGTAATAATCACTGGTATACAGTGAGGAGCAGTTAACACCGGGAGCACTGCTCGCCCCGTGTTCCGCGAGTGCCATTTTTTTCAGCTGCTCCTCCAGATTTGCCGTTGCGTCGAAAATCTTCGACGACGGTGCGCCGAAAGAGGAAAGTCCGGATCGGAAGCTGGAACAGTCCGTAAGACTGCAGATTCCGGAGTCGAAGCGACCCGAGAGGCTCGGATGAGAGAATTCAGAGGCGTCATCGGACTCAAGAGTCGACATTGCCTGGATCTTTGGAGCGGAGCGGAAGGCATTCGTAGCGTAGAAACTCTCCATTTTAAACTCGAAAAGAGATGCACAGGCAAAATCCAAAAGACTACTCGCTGTTGTTGAAATGTTACGACTTGATTTGATTAAATTATTTCGAAGTACTCCTGTTCTTAGCAACTTCTTACTTAGCGGAAGCTGGATCGAATAAGTCTAAATCTTTGCCAAGTGCGCAAGCCCTATATAGGCCTAGCCTTCAACGCGACGAAATTTTCAAAGCAGGGAATTTTTGCTGGTGTCACTATTCAATCGGCTTTATCAACCGTAAGCGTAAAGACCGGGCTTTCTCTGGGCCTGGCTTTTTTCTGGTGGGAATTCCCGCAGTCCAAGCCAGTATGTTGATATGGGAAATCACTAACGTCGTGACGTTAACAGCAGGGATTTCCAAATCAGACTTTGGGCCTACTGCCTGATAGGCGTGTGATAAACAATGTCCCCTGTTAACCGCTGCGTGCCAGGCCCTCAGTTTGCAGGCTACGTTATAGACATAGTGAACTTTAGAATACACCCGTACTTTCAACGTACTCTGATATTGCTGCAACGTAGTAAACACATACAGGTGATGATAGGCAGAGATACGACCGGACGTACGCAAGGAGATATACGAGCGTACAGTATACATCCTGTAGCGTTATTTTAGGTTGTGAAAAGACTAAGGTTTTCAATAGGCTAATTCTGTGCTAGACGATATGCCCTTTTACGGTATTAAGGACAACACATACAGGAAGGTTAATCGACAAACATGCAGAAAAACAGACAGACATACACACAGATAGAGAGAGACAGACAGACAGATAGACATACAGACAGACAGACGTACACACAGATAGAGAGAGAGTTGGATAGTCATACAGACAGACAGACGTACACACAGATAGAGAGAGACAGACAGATAGACAGATAAATAGATGGACAGATAGACTAACAGATAGATTAGAGAGACAGATAGAGAGAAATGTGGATAGACAAACATACAGACAGACAGACAGACATACAAACGGAGAGACATACAGTTAGACAGAGAGACAGACAGACAGATAGGCAGACGGACAAGCAAAGGGACACGGAGGTAGCTAGTAACGATCATTGCGTCTTTAGTCTGAGCAGATAGGAGTCGGTGGTTGCCCGTCAAAAGACTGCGAACAAAGGACTCACCTGAGCATGTGGGTAACTTGACAGGCATTGCGTCGGTCATTGTTCTCGGCGTTTACGTCACAAGAAATGCGCAGTCAGTTCGTTACATCCGCAATTAGACCTACCCAAGCATAACCTTTGCCAAATTTCCCAGGACATTGCATACGTTGAATTCACCCAAACAGAACCTTTGTTAAATTTACCCAGATAGGCCTATAATCATTGTTAAATTTGCTTAAAAAGTACCTTTGTTAAATTTATACTAGCATATTATAACTTCTGCTAAATTAAATTTGCCCAAGCACTCCTTTTGTCGAATGATGCAATCATAACTTCTGCTAAATTTGCCAAGCACTCCCTTTGCTGAATTTATACAGACATAACTTCCGTTAGATTTGCCCAAACAATAACTTTGTTTTTTGCTTTTGTTAAATTTACCCTTACTGTGCCAGACGTCACCTTTCTTGGATGATTAGTCTTTATTCTGCCGCTCACCCACCGTCATCTACCTCAGGTTCTTCTACTTATCACCCCACAGGCTTTTCACTTTAAAACCACCTGTACAAGAACTCCTACCCAAATCTGTCCAATCTCCTACCCTAATCCGCCCAATCTCCTACCCTAATCCGTTCAATCTCCTACCCTAATCTGTTCAATCTCCTACCCTAATCCGTTCAATCTCCTACCCTAATCCGTTCAATCTCCTACCCTAATCAGTTCAATCTCCTACCCTAATCTGTTCGATCTCCTACCATAATCTGTTCAATCTCCTACCCTAATCCATCCAACCTTCCACCTTCCAATCTCTCTCGTCCTCAACGAAATCCACCTCTGGCATCTCCTCTGCCGCCTCTGGCAACCGGACTCACCGATCATCATATGACATCTCTGGACAACCCTCTGACGTGACGCAGCGCTCGTGATTAAACTGGTTCCCTGCACTTAGTCTTAGAACACCCTTTTAGAAATTTTTAGTTAGCGATTACGAATATGATCTTCCCGATGATTCGAATTTACATGACGCTTAGAAATCTAAGACGCAACTCCGGAAAGTCCGAATGCTTACCCGACTAAAATTCGGTGGCGTTTGCAGAACTCAGAAGTTTGGATGCGGTGCAGTCACGCACCCTTGTGTTATTGCCCAGTGGAAATTACCCCATCCTATCTCAGATTCGTGTGTATCTCTGTCTCATCTATTTCTGGTTGCAGCTCCCTCCGATCAGCTGCACGTGATGATGTCCTTGTCATCCCTCAGGCTAGGTCGTCTACTACCCAGTATGGGAATTGATTTTAAAAAAGTAACTGGGGGGGGTTAGACGTTGATTTATGTGTGCAGTTTGGGTGTGAAATAATATAGACTTTACTATGGGAGCCTAAGAAAGACTAGGGGTTGAACCCCCCAACGCCCCCCCCCGGCAATTCTCATCCTGCTACTACCTAGCAAGAAATTTTGCCACAGTTCATCCAGTATACCCTGGAATTGTCTTCCTTTTAAAATCACAAGTGATCAAATCAGTCTGTCACCTTCCTTGTTCCGCAATTGCGTGAAGTGTGCTTTGCTGATCGAGGGACCTCCCTGCTTGGGCGAGATTCGAGAGCGCTGCTGACGAGTTTTTTTCTTGAAGTAGCGCTTTACAAAGCAATGTCCGAGAACAACATGATCAATATCCAGAAGATGAGATAAATAATCTAATTATTAGAGATAATGTCTTACAAATCTCCACAATTTCTCTTTGCCACAGATGTGTAGCCTTGTGGGGCGCGGTGGTGTAGGGGTATGTTCGGTGCCTTGCAGTCGGAGGATTGCAGGTTCGAATCCACCTCAAGCCATCCGCGTAGGGACCTTGAGCAAGTCCTTCGCGCACAGTTGCTCTGCAATATAATTGCTTCTGCGCCGCCGAGGCGTGTGGCACTTCTGAGCTTGGGGCAACCTTAGTAAGAAGGGCGATATCAAAGATCAGTTGTATTGTATTGTATTGTATTGTACTGTAGGTCGCCTTATTCAACAGCACTTGAATTAATCAAACTGAGTCCGCACGAGCCGTCTCCCCAAAGCAGC
>JACEVL010000034.1:1010000-1020000 GCA_020284085.1 Aporrectodea caliginosa | reverse complement strand
TCTAGCATGTACACCCATATATATATATATATATATATATATATATATATATATACATTATTGCTTAGATGTATCGTTACTAGATATGTTTTTATATTTGAGTAATATAAATTATAAATGTATATTTATTCATTCATTCATTCAAAGAGGAGATTTATATAGCGCCCCTTCAACCCTTCATGGTATACACAGGATATATACATGCGTATATATATTATATATATACATTATATATATGTCAGTTTTTTTGGATTTAAGTTGGAACGTGATGAGATAATGCTTTTTTGGATTTAAGTTGGAACGTGATGAGATAATGCTTTTTTGGATTTAAGTTGGAACGTGATGAGATAATGCTTTGAAAGTGACATCTGGTTGAATAGGGAGCAGTTGGTGAAGTCGATCGTAAGTAAATACTGTCGTGAGCAAATACCGACCAAAAATACGGCCAAATTCACGGCAACACGATTACATAATAATCACACGATTATGGCAGATTCATCACACATACACTTGTAATATATTATGTGATCACGGAAGAAGATTACGCGCGGTATTACATCATTGCTGGGAACACTGGCAAAATTCCTACATGAGTATTAAAGGCAAACTGATTACACATAATTAATGATCATGTGATTAACGGAGAAACTATATATGATTTACGATTACCGAAGTGATTGACCTAAGAATGTGATCAGTTTATTAATTCATTCATTTATTCATTCACTAGCATTTTTTACCCGGCGTTCGCCCGGGTTTTGCCCAGGCGTAATTTTTAACGGCTGCAAATAAAGGCTACTTACTTACTATATTTGCTGATGGGCTTCAAATATTTAAAAAAATGTCCATATATCTGAATGAAAACGATATTTAGAGGTGAACATAGTTCCTTTGCCCGTGTACTGCACGGGCAAAGCAAATTTATATAGGCCTATAGGCAATATTATTTGTTCCCCGTACTACACGGGTTATCTCTACCTTAAATAGGCGTATTATTTGTTCCCCGTACTACACGGGTTATCTCTAAATTATAATAGGCGTATTATTTGCTAAATAATAGACGAAGTTCTGCCGTTAGCTCGCGTGACGTAAGATTGCATAATTAGCCCGCGTGACGTAATTTAAGATTGCATATTTAGCCAGTGTGACGTGGACAAATGGCCATACTATTTATAAGATAGCCTCGTCGAAAAAGTTGTAAATTTAAAATGTCCATATATCGGCGTTTAAATCAAATTGCGAGCTGAAAATAGTCGCGTTGACCATGACGTGGCGTAATAATGTTTGTAAAATTTTGTAAATCGCTAAAGCGTTCTGTTTCGGAGCCTTTAGACAACAGACATAATACATGTACAAACATACAAACAAACAAACGGAAGGACAACGTAAACAGACTGCAACTTATAATATAGATTCATTCTGGAGATTTATGTAGCGCCCCTTCAAGAAAGCTACTCAGGAGCGCTTTGCAGCCACGGCAAAAGAAAAACGACTTGAGTGATTTATGTAATCATTTATGTAATCATTTTCCAGGTGAGCTCCGATCGCTTGTGAAGACTGTTTTCCGTGTGTGGAGGATGAGGACGCGCTTCGGCGATCGTGCTTTCTCGGCCGCTGGTCCTCGATGCTGGAATAGTCTTCTCCTGCTATTCAATCGGCCGACTCCGTGGATGCCTTCAAATCCATGCTGAAATCTCATTTGTATTCTAAGGCCGCGTATCCCACCTGTTGCTAGTTTTTGTTTTGTAACGGCATGGGCGTGTTACGGCACCATATAAATTGTTGATATTATTATTATTATTAATAATAATAATAATTATCAAGGATTATTATTATTAATATGATTATTGCTATAATTATTATTATTATTTGTCTATTATTATCAGGCCTATTATTATTATTATTATTATTATTATTATTACTACTACTACTACTACTACTACTACTATTACTACTAATGCTACTACTACTACTACTACTACTACTACTACTACTACACTACTACTACTCATCATACTATCATACTACTACTACTACATCTACTACTACTACTACTACTACTACTACTACTACTATACTACTACTACTACTACTATTGTTATTAGTTTAAACACTAATCATTTCACCGTAATCACGTTATCATTTGTCTAATCACGTTCCCGTTAAATTAAACGAGTAATCGCTGTAATAAGTTCATAAGATTTACCGCCAAAACTCTTCTGAAAAATGGTACAATACAACTGCAAATTCTATGGTTGCAAATGAAGTTTAGTAAATGTTAAGTGTAATATAAAGACTTAATGTAATGAAAAGAGATTTACAGCGTAATATTCTTTTTCAATTCATGACAGCATCAGATACAGCGACATATATGTCACTTTCACACTGAGCACCTGGAAAACGAATCCAAAACGTTCGGTGAAAGGCGTTTGCCACTCTACCACTACGGCACTAGGGACTGCTTACTATGGCAAGCCCCAGACCTCGGTATGGGCGATGCCCTTATACCGAGGTCCACGGTCAGAGTATCCGGGGCGTTGGACAGGCGTCATTAACCCTTGGAGAAGCAAAGGGGTGAGGTATGAGAGGTGATGGGGTGGTGGCGGGGAGTTTGACTGCGCTTTGTCAGTGGTGGGGATAACACCTGGCTGGGTGGGTGGAAGGTCGTAAATCAATGACCGGTGTTATCGGGGTCAGTCGACTCCCCCGGGGCTTCAGTGTCCGCCAACACCTTCCCTGATGAGCTCGTTTACTCGGTACGCTCCACCGACCCCACGCTCCCCCTCCAATCGGGGGCTTCGCTTCCCTCCTTTCCATCTCAACCCAATCTTCCCTCCCAGCTCACCGCCATCCCTCAGGTAGGACCCTCCGCCCGCCAGAGGGCTTAGTCAGCCCTAACGGGAACCAGGCCGCCCTCCAACGACCGAGTCTTTCATCAGCGACGCGGTCGGACGAGCGGACGGACGAGCATTCCGGGTATTATTAGAATGGTGATGAACGCCGGACCCGGCTGGACCCGCATTAACCCGACATTATGATTCCCCCGTAAGGTACGGGCCGTCATTAATGACTCCAGCGACGACCAGAGTCCAGGGCTACCACCCACCCACCCAACCGACCAGCCGCCCGACCGGGTCAGTCACACAAAGGAACTAGCCCAAGACGGACGCATATACTATATCGACAGCGCTTTAAGGCGCTCTTCAACTCGTCTTCGCTATAATAATTCTCAGTTTCGGAAATGGATAACGATTGCGGGACTCTATCCGTGATTCTCACAGTTACTCTTCTCTCTGGACTTGCGTCTTTTTCCGCCGGGAATCCCATCGTGAAGCAACAGGATAGTTTTTATTTCGATCCGGCTCCGGTCAACCAGGACGTCACGGAAGGAGAGGATGTCCGGCTTCGATGCGATGTCTCAAACCGGAAGCTCATCTCGTTCTACTGGACCTTGAACGGTCGTCAGATGATGAATACCAGTCGGAGGTTTCAGGAGGGAAGCGATCTGAGGATCCTGTGGGTAGATCGAGTCCAGGATAACGGTTCGCTCCGTTGCATAGCAACGAATATGACGACGGGAATAGCGTTGCGTAGCAACGAAGCGCGGCTCAACATCTTTTGTAAGTAGCTGAGATGAAATCTCGGAGATTTTTGTCTTCTTTAGATATTCTTGTTAACCGGTGTTCAGCGCATTGGAGAGATTATTAGTGGCGCTATATAAATAGTTGGTTCAACAACTAGTTGAGAGAACTGTGCTATCTCAACTGGTGGGGCGCGGTGGTATAGGGGTATGTTCGGTGCCTTGCAGCTGGAGGGTTGCGGGTTCGAATCCACCTGAAGCCGCCGCGTAGGGACCCTGGGCAAGTCTTTCACTCGCAAAATGCTCATGCGCTTCGGCGTGAAACTCCGATTCAGTGTCCGCGCTGTAGTCGGGAGCACTCTGAGTAGAAATCTTGAAGAGGCGCTATAACAAGTGCTCATACATACATACATACATATAAGTTTGTCAGAGCGTGAACTACAGGAAGATACTTTTACTTTACATTACACGCTTGGCAAGCAAGCAGTTTGGTCATCTTAAATAGGAAAAGGATCTATTCTGTTCAGAGGCGGCGCCAGACATTTGTTGTAACTATGGCATGGCTAGGGGCGATTTAAATTTTCTGCAGGGTAAAAATTGTGGCAGCCTTGTGGCAGTGCAACGACCAAGGAGAAGACTTTTTACAAGGGCATTTGCCCTGGTTTGCCCTGCTGTAGTGCTGCCACTGCTTCTGTCACGTATAATGCATCTTCACCTTATTAGACATACAGCTGTCAGCCTGTCTGTTTATATGTATGTATGTATGTATGTATGTATGTATGTATGTATGAATGTATGTATGCATACATGTATGTATGAATGTATCATTGTGTCCGTTAACGCTCAAATGGCCGTTTTTACGTCCGTAAAATACGTCCAAAAGTCCAAATTTTTCGATTTGATAGGCAAAAGAAATGAGCTACGTCCCAAAAAATTCTTGGTCAGGGAGTAAATGCGTCCTCTCTTTGGACTCTAACGGAAACATTGAATGTATGTGTGTAAGTATGTGTGTATGTATGTATGTATATAATTATGTATGTATGTAGAATGAATTATTAACATAACATAACATAACATAACGTTTTATTCGGTAACCCAACTTAATACAGGTTCCAATTACATCATGTTTATACAATTATTGTCGGTTTACCCAGGAGATCCAAAAGGGGCCGAAGGTCCCGCAAGCTAGGCCCACCTGAGATCATTAGGTTAAAAAGATGCATATTGGCCATCAGAGTGGTGTAACAGAACTAACACAGTAAATGCTTAACTAATATAAAATAATTATACATGAACGGAGGTGAGAAAACAAGGTACATACAGTACAACGACAAAAAAACGTAAATAATAAGAACATAATAAGTGCTCAGATTGACTCTGAACATACATGTATATTTGCACGTATACCTGTGTTGCATCTCTCTTTTGGCACGAGGCTGCAATGTCATAAAACAATCAGTAGCAGTAAATCGCAATAGAATTAAAGTCACCGAAACAATACGGAGGCCATATCCTCTGATTCAATCATCACAAACAATTGAGCAATTAGTGGACGTCTTCCTTGAAACCATAAACTCTCTGTACAAGTCCATTATTACACGAGTCATGTGCTCTTAACAATTGGTGCTCGTAAGACAAATAATAGCAACATTGTCTTCATTGATAATTATAATGGAATAGAGGTAAGTAGCAATAGCAATGAATCGCACTATAGAATCAACGAAGAAGGATGTAATATGCCAGACAACCTATTCCAGAAAGTTGTACCGACCACAGAGGAAGCTTCTATGCTGCACTGTGGATGTTCTGGTTGGGGGAACAACCAGGTCACCCTGTGCAGTAGAGCGAAGAAACCTTCGGCCAGGTATAGATGAGATCCTTCAGTGAGATCCTGATGGGTTAATACTTGGTAAACGTCGGGCTAAATATGATTTTACGACCAGGTAGGTAGCGCTGGAATCATTAAGAGCAGAACGTCCAAGTAGGCCTATAGGCAGTCGTAAAGGTGTCACTCAGCTAGGCTATAATAGGGCCAACCAACAATAGCAGAGTTTTCGATATACGCGTTGGGCAGAGTGAGTTGATCGCAAATGAATTAAATGAGGCGTCGTAAATTATAAGGTCTTCTCTCTTTCACTCTCTGTTTTGGCAGCTCGGAACTTCGACAGATCTTAGTTTGAAACGACTAAAATGTCTGAAGAAGCATTTTTAAAATTGTCAGAGTGCTCAAGTGAAGAAAATTGCTTTAAGTCCAGGGGTGTAGAAAACTATAAATTATTCTGTGTATGAAAGAGTGCATTTCTGAAATTTCAATTAAAATATTACTAACCCAAATACTGCTGCTATTACTGCTACTATCACCAAGGGCCCAAGGGCGAACTTTCGAAGGAGTTTTTAAGCTTTCGGGGGGGGGGTCCATTGGAAATGGTCGAAAAGTTCAGATTTTTGTATTTCGCATATAATTGCAAAAGAAAAAAATTTCGGCAATTTATTTGGGGGGGTTTGAACCCGTAAAACCACCCCTAAATACGCCCATAACTACCACGAGTATAACTATAGCTACTTGTAATATTACTATCACTTCAATTAATTTCTCAGGGTATTAGCACATTCTTGTAATTAGTAAAGATTTTATAGAGTAATTGAGTCGAGTGGGTTTGAAAGACACCATGGGTGTTACTGGAGTAATTTATCTTCATTCAATTTGTAACGATTCCTTCTCCGCAAACAACATAACAAGCGTCGTCGGTTGCTTTGGTCGGTAACTCCGAGGGGAGGAGGTTCTTGGTTTCCAGGTTGTTTGGATCTTTCCCGAGATCAGAGGAAAGTAATTTGGGGCTCAGTGGGACCAGGAGGGAATCAGTTTCTCTTTGATCTCCAGATGGGGTCCGTGATTGATCTTTCTCCTTGTTCCCCTCCCTCTCAATTCCACATCTTATCATCTGAATATCTAACCCTCTAAGTCTCTTTGTTTGACTCTGCCTGCATCTGTCATTCTCTCTGTCTGTTTGTCTCTCGTTTTTGAATTTTCTGTCTTTCTCTGTCTTGCTCTCTTTCTTGTTCCTGTCTGTCTCTCTGTGTGTCTCAGTCTGCCGGTGTCTCTCTCGTTCTCTGTTTCTCTCTCTCTGTCTGTGTTCCTGTGTCTCACTATGTGTCCGTGTGATCTGATCTGTCTACATATCACTATGTCTCGTTATCTCCCTCTTATTCTTTTGTTGTCTGTCTGTCTGTCTTTCGCAGTATCTCTCGTTTTGCCTCACTGTCTTGATCTGTCTCCCTCTGGCTCTATCCGTTTCCGTTTATCCTTACACATGTTGTCTGTCTGTCTCTTTGTCTCGACCTCGATGTCTCTGTCTGTGTGTGTGTGTGTGTGTCTCTCTCTCTCTGTGTCTGTCTGCGTGTATCTGTTTTTTGTCTCTTCGTCGATCTCCTCTTGTCTGTCATTCTTTCTCATTTAAGTTCTTAATTATAAGCATCCCAGTAACGATCATCATCATCATCATCATCATCATCATCATCATCATCATCATCATCATCATCATCATCATCATCATCATCATCATCATCATCATCATCATCATCATCATCATCATCATCATCATCATCATCATCATCATCATCATCATCATCATCATCATCATCATCATCATCATCATCATCATCATCATCATCATCATCATAACAATAATAATACAAACAATAATAATAATATTTTACAGCAATCATCACGATCACCACCAATACCTACGTCACAATAGTCGTTGTAGTCGTTGCTTTCGTCATCATTATCATCACCATCACCATTGTCATCATCAATCATCCCCTTTACAGCAATCATCACGATCATCACCAATACATTCATCGATGATATTCATTCATTCATTCGTTCATTCAACCATTCACTCATTCAGTCTTATAGCACCCCTTCAAGGTTTCCTACTCAGAGGCGCTCCGAGCCCAATTCCGGCGATAACGAAAAGTTTTTAGATTCATGTAAAAGGTGTATTCCGAGTCCTATTGTTAAAAGAACACGCAGATCTGAAGGAAGATTATTCCACATGGTCGGCCCAACCACTGAGAAGGCACGACGTTGTATCTTTGAAGTGCTCGCAAAGGGAGCAACAAGTTCACCTCTAGATTTTCTTTGTCGTTATCATCATGGGATACCTTTGAGGAGGTTGCAGGACCCTGGGAAGGTCCAATCCCTTGTTTGTTGGTCCAATTTCTCTAATTTGCTTAAGTCCCCTGAGAATATAATTACAGGGTTCGGGCACTGAATGACCCGGCCCCCGGCGTTTCTCTCATCCCTGGGTCACCCGAACGTGGACAGGGAGTGATTCATTTGATTCATGCAAATTCGTAGAGGAGATGTGCATTGTATATAATATTGTTTCTGAGAAAATGCTTCCTAGTTCTCTGAAAACTCTTATTAAATATATAGAATATGTAAATATTGTTAGTACGCATACGTACTTAGTACTTACATAGTACTTTCTTATTTCCTCGAGGCTGTCACGCTGAATAGCTAGTACTGTAAGAGACGTTTTATAAATTCTCAGATACTATTTGATACGATACTTGGTAATTACTTAGTACTTCCTTACTTCCTTAGTAGTAATAGAAGCAATTATAGTAGTGGTAGTTGGAGTATAGTATACAGTAGTATAGTATGCAACTATGCAATACCACACAATTTGATTGCAATTTGATATTGCCCTCCATTACGAAGTTCATAAGTGCACGTTGATGCCGGGCAACCGTTAAGAGCCATCACATTATAGTGTAGGAAAGTATTAGTATGGCACAGTAGTAGCGGTATTAGTAGTAATAGGAGCAGTCGTATAGTAGTAAAGGTGTTTTAGAAGTAGTAGTAGTAACAGTAGTAATAGGCTAAATACTGTATATCTATACTTGTATGTATGGGTTTGAGTAGTTATATACCGACATGGGCGTATTTAGGGGTTTACGGGTTCACCCCCCTCCCCAGCCCCAGAAATAAATTGCCAAATTTTCATTTATATGCTTTTATATTCGAAATAAAAAAATAACTTCTGCATCTATGTCCAATGAAACCCCCCACCCAAATTGTTTCCTAGCTAGCTACGCTACTGTGTAGCGCATACAATAAGGTTGCACAACCAGGACAAACGTCTTCTGATTTGTCTATAGGGATATCGAAGACGTCTGAAGTTCAGCTGAAGCAACCAAAGGAATCGGAAGAAATCACAGAAAACTCAGAAGTTTTTCTAAGATGCAACGTAGACGGAAATCCAGAACCAACCGTCGAATGGTTCAGAAACAAAGCAAGGTATATAATATAGGTTCCAAATTCAATTCAATCCAGTCTAATTCAATCCAAATCTAATCCAAGCCATATCAATTGAATCCACCAAATCCACATCAATGCAATCCAATGTAAATCCATTTAAATTCATTTCCGTTCAGTTCAAAGTCATTTACTGAATCGCCAGGAATCAGACAAATGCCAGTAACAGCTGATGCAGGGTTATAGAGATTACACACTGTCCCAATTGAACTGATAACCTTTTGAATTGGCAATAAATCTGTCAGTTCTAAACTTAATTGAATACAAATTTACCGATTGAACGAAAGGTAAATTATAAATGTCTTCCGAAAATAGCATCAAATTCTATCAACAGAGTCCAAAGTTATGCACCCTCTGGAGAAGCGCTTTACAAATTTGTAGTTTAATATTTTACGATTTGAAATCGGACAGAGTCTTTTCCTGTGTTCTGTTCTTAGACTGTTCCCGACAGAACGCATGAAGCCAGTGAAGAACCGCCTTCGAATAGGAAACGTTACAGCATCGGACGCTGGCGTCTACTCTTGTCGGGCGAGGAACATCGTTGGACAGGTCGACAGTCTGGACAACTTCATCCTCAGCATCCCGGGTATATACCGCCCATCCCGATTCCTTCTCTTCCCCTCACAGCACCTTAGCCGTCTGACTGTCTGCCTGCGTTACTCTCTGGATCTTGACCTCAGCCTATCGATTTTGGTTTGATAAAGCGCCTAATTGTCTTCGCTTTTGTGGGCGCTGTAGAAATCTCGAGCGATTACGATTACGATTACAGTTCTCGCAACAGCATACTTATCTGTGACGCTATGTCTGGCACCTTAGTGGCCGAGGTTCTCATTCGTAGACGCAATCATGATTGAAAGTAGGATAATGATCATGATGGTAATCATGATCATGACCGTAATCATTCTGATAATCAATTCTACTACTACTATTAAGTTACTGCAACTGTTACTCCTATTATTAACTAATATATAACACTTACTAACATACTACTATACTACTGCTGCTGCTGCTGCTGCTACTGCTGCTGCTGCTGCTGCTGCTGCTGCTGCTACTGCTGCTGCTGCTGCTGCTGCTGCTGCTGCTGCTGCTGCTGC
>JACEVL010000034.1:990000-1005000 GCA_020284085.1 Aporrectodea caliginosa | reverse complement strand
ATAAACTATTACTAATCAATAATAATAATAGTTATAATACTAATTTTCGTTCTAATTCAAACTGACAAGTACGCAGTAAGATTACGTGATATAATAGTAACAGATTGATAACAAGTTTAACAGGAGTCGAACTTAACTATTATGGCAGCCTGCAGGATGCCCATCTGTCCTACTGCTCCCTTTGCAGTTACCTTTAGGAAGTTGAATGTTGAGTCAACCTTATGGGGCTTGCGGGTATCGAACCCTCGTCCTTCTAATCTTCATGCCAGCGTTTTACCGTTCAACCATCTCCCCGTCCCAAGCAGTCAAACAGTTGGACATGCTTAGCAGAGGCGTCACTCTACCAAGGAACGATCTACCTCCTGAATTCCGCACTTTTTCGGTTCCTCCACCATCATCGCCAATCATCCACCATCATCTGCCTCAGGCTTCTCTATCCATCACCCCCAAGGCTTTCCACTCGAAACTAAAGTCTCTCTTTTTCAAGAACTCTTATCCTGACTTATCTGATCCTGTACTTTCCAATCCTCGACCTAAAAGACACCCGCCTTAACATCTGCTGTGCCCTCTCTGATCCTCTGACCTCTGGAAACCGGACTCGGACCTCCCTCGGACTACTCTTTTGGACAACCCCTCTGACTAGACGCAGCGCTCGTGAATAAGCTGATGCCCTGCGCTTGGCTTTCAAGTGGCGCTTTAGAAGTTCGGAGATTACGATTACGATTACGAAGTCTATCTTCTGTTTAGACCTGGAAGAAATGAAGGAAGGATCGTTCGAGCCAAGACCAGGGACTCCTCAGGTTGTACCAGTCAACGGAAGGTACACCGTCCTCTGCCGACCTCCGAAGGGTCTACCACCACCCATCGTCAGGTAGGAACCCCCATATACGGCTTCCCTATGGTGTTTGTTTTCACGCGACCTGTATAGTAATATTTGATATTTAAATTGGAAATAACTAAATGTCACATTGTCTGATTGCTCCTTTTGGGTGTTACTTTGCTGCTTTTTACAATTGTTACTGTACGGATTGTTGTTCCTCAAAGGTGGGTGTGGTTATCACTCACTTACTCACTCACTCACTCACTCACTCACTCACTCACTCACTCACACACTCACTCAGGGCTTCTAAAGAGACGCTAAACAAGGTATGTTGTAATTGCAATCAACAACTTCTATTGCGCCTGTTTCTAATACGCAAGGCATCAACCGATGGCACACCAAAACCAAGCCATTATCAGGTCAACATTCAGAAAATCAGTGCACCAGAGAAACAGCTTTTGAAGGATTAGCAATTTTAAAACAGTCAGTCGAAAAGTTTTACCTTTTCCTTCATATACCTTTATCGTCGAGCCATAGTCAGTCATTCACTGGTCAGTCTAAAAGCAATCATACAGTTGACCTCTCACTGACCAGTCAATGGGGTATCATTAGCAAATCTCCGAATGCCAGTCAGATGTTTAATTATCTGCGGAAGTCCACTCGGCTGGTCAAATATCGGTGATTAGAACTGCCATTAGTCGAGTGGTCAGTGAGGTTCGGAGAGGTTGGGAGGGGTTGGGAGTGGTACATCTTCTCTGCTCTGACAAAAGCCAGGGACAAGGGTTGGACGCGAGGAATGCGAAGGCGATAATGGACCAATCATGTCAACTGAATATAATACAAGTATTGGTAAATTTGATATTATAGGTCAAGATTCACGTGAATACGTATACATAGCACATACATGTATATAGTATATACACATAATATACATACAAACCTATGTATACTGAAACGCTGCTCAGGTAACTGGTAACCGTCACCCGTGACCCTTAATGACAGTTTGATAGCCCCGTAGGGAGAATGTCTGACCGATTGACTAAATGACCGGCGGGCTGACTACTGACTGATTGACTGACTAACTGATTGACTGACTGACTGACTGACTGACTGACTGACTGACTGACTGACTTTGTTACTGACTTACTGACTGACTGACTTACTGACGTTACAAGTTGCGACCTGTCAGCTTGATACTGAGAAAATAAACGAAATTGATTGATTTATTGATTGATTGAGTGACTGACCTACTGACTGACTGACCTACTGACTGATTAAATGACTAAATGACTGACTGGCTGACTAACTACTGACTTACTGAATGATAAGAGAACGTGTGTGTGTGTTTTCTTGCAGATGGAAGAATCCCTACAACGTCTTGTTAACAGGAGCCATGGATCGTGTCTCAGCGGACGAAGGCATCCTCAGTTTGACGAACGTAGACGAAGCGGACGCCGGGACCTACACGTGTCAGGCAGAGAACCTCGCTGGAACCCAGACCAGAACGATTCCAGTCCTTGTTTCCGGTACGAAGAGGAGATCCTTCCCATTAAACCAGTGGTTCTTAACCTTTTCAAGGGAGCCGAACCCCAAGAGAAATCCATGACCACTCACCGAACCCCTCAAGTTTGAACAATAATTTTTTAACTAATGGGAACAAGAGGAAATAAAAAATTGTACCAAAATGTGATACAATATTAATACATTCAATACATCTAATAACGGATCTTGTGATTTTCAACTAAAATCCCATAAAAAGGTGAATGTGGCATATTTATTTGCATACACTCCAATAGAAACATAACTAAGGTTAACAGGATGAACAGCTTTAAATTTCATTTTAGGCCTGGTAGGCAATCTATTTCAAACAAATATTAAATAAAAGTCGAAAAATAAAAATAAAATAGCAAATGATTTTTCACTCCAATGACGTGGAATATGTATATATTTCAGAGGACCTCTGCCGAACCCCTCTCTCACCTCTTTTTAGGGGTTCGGTCGAACACTAGTTAAGAAACACTGCATTAAACGAATCCACATCTTATTATCAAGTCTTTATTTTCATTATTTTCGGTTTCTGTTCTGTTAAAGAGTAAACTATTGTCATTAACCTCTACACTCTCATGATGCATTATATTGCAATTCATGCTGGCACCATGTTAACTTGTATCCAGAAAATGAGGGTCCCTAATTTACCGGGATTTATCCCTTTTGGGGCTCCTCTTGCTACCATATCATGTCGGTACTTTCATGTCATATACAATGATCATAGCAGATTGATTGATTGAACTAGTCGCTACTGGCTTTCCTTTCCCCAGCGCATCTATGTTCGTATATCGAATCTGGTCTGGAGGTCATATCGGACTACGCGCAGATCTTGTGATAAGAGACCGTGTGTGTGTTTTGTTGCAGATGGAAGAATCCTTACAACGTGTGGTTGACCGGAGCCATGGATCGCGTATCAGCGGACGAAGGCATCCTCAGTTTGACCAACGTAGAAGAAGCGGACGCCGGAACCTACACTTGTCAGGCAGAGAACCTCGCTGGAACCCAGTCCAGAACGATTCCAATCCTTGTTTCCGGTACGAAGAGGACAACCTTTCTATTACACTATATATATCCATGTGCTTAACATGGTCGTTAGTTCGTTACTGATACATTGAATATGTATGCTGAAAGATGGGAATGTAGGCAATGTTAGAGTAGATAAGGGAAGAAACGGGAAGAAATGGGAAGGCATGGTAAGGGAAAGACAGAGAAGGAAAGGGAAGAGAATAAGAAGAGAAGGGAAGAAATGGAAATGAGAAGAGAAAGGAGGGAAGGGAAGAAACTGGAGGAAGGAAGAGAAAAGGAAGAAGGCAGAAAAGAAAAGATACAAGGAAAGAAAAAAAGAGAACAGGAGGAAAGAGAAGGGTAGGGAAATGAAAGAGAAGGGAAGAGAAAATAAGTTAAAGAAAGGGAATTACAGGCATTGTCTTACATCGCATTGTCTGAATTGACATTATACCAGTTCCTCCGAAGATTGGACGTCCTCCACTGAGCATGCGCGTGGCGGAAGGTGAGATCGCGTCCTTCGACTGCAGGGTCCAAGGAACCCCACATCCGGTTACGATCATCGCTTGGAACTTCGACGATAAGCCACTCGACGTAAGCTATCCATCGATTACATGATCTCGATCGATCTATTGATCCACCGATCTTTTAATTAATCGATATATGTATCCATCGATATCTTGATCCATCGATCTTTTGATTAATCGATCTCTTGATCAGTCGATCTCTTAATCCTTCGATCTCTTCATTCATCGATTCCTTAAATTATTATTTTCATTATTTCCCTCATGAGTGAAAAATGAGGTTACATGTATTGATCTGTAGAGAACTTGGTCATTTGAGATCTTGACCAATTTATTACTTAATCAATTGATATCTTGATCCATCGATCTCCTTATCCAGCAATCGGAATGAATCGATCGTTAGATTAACGATCGATTAACGATGATTAAATCCATCTATTGATCCATCGAGCTTACAGCAAATCGATATTCTGATCACTACTTTTAATGACGCTTTTCTGAGTAATCAAATAGGCGCTATATTAAATACCTTGAAAAATAGATTATTATTGCTAAGTATAGAAACCACTCTAACGACATTCAAATCGCGAGCCACACAAGTACCTCTTCTTACCAGACATGGTTGCTTTTGTAGACGACCATCGCTCGGATGAAGGTCGATCAGGTGACCGGAAGTCTCCAGATCTCGGACGTCCAGGCCCAGGATGAGGGCAACTACGCATGCGTCGTTCAAACGGACGGACATCCGGTTCTGGTTTCGCCAAGCGCACACCTCTACGTCGAGAGTGAGCACCTTTGTTTCTGACCCCTTTATTAACTTCCACAGCACAGGACATTAACAGATGGTGCACCAAAACAGTAATCAGCTCGTCTCCATGGCAGGCTGTAATCGTGTTAAGCCTTAGTATTAGTTATAGTTTCTAGTGTTTACGACATTTTGTGGATGCCATTTTATCATGAAACAGTAAATGTAATTATATATAGTCGTGTTTCTCTATTTAGGGCGTTTGAGATTCAGTCCGGTTCCCGTGAACACAAAGCTGGAACTTGGAAAGCCTGGTAAGATTCCGTGTGTGGCCGTGGGTCATGGTCGCCCCTCGGTGCACTGGGTCCGCGAAGGCCACTCCTCGCTTCCATCACACGTCCGAAGCACCGATGGAAGCCTCGTCTTCGACAGCGTTGAGAACGGTGACTCCGGAGAGTACACTTGTGTTGCCACCAGCGATCAAGGATCGATTACAGCCAAGATCAAGATGGATGTCGTTGGTTAGTGGATTAGAGGCATTGATTGGATGGAAGATTGGCTTTGATTGGATGGAAGATTGGCTGAATGACTGATTGACTGATTGATGAATTGTTTTATTGATTGATCTAACTGAATGACTAACTAATTGATTAATTGACTGACTGATTGACTGACTCACTGATTGACTAACTGATTTTTGAGTTACTGACTGATTGACTGAAGAACTGACTAAAAGATTAACTGACTCAATGAACGATTGAGTGAACGAATTAACGAAAACGTAAATGACTTAATGAACTTATGAATCAACGATTTAATTAATTAATTGATGGATGATGGATGGATGGATTGATGGATGAACGAATTGAATGAATGAATGAATGAATGAATGAGACTGACTGATTGAACGACATATGTATTGACTGTCGGAATGTCGGACTGAATGAATGAATGGGTGAATGGGTGAATGTCTGGGTGATTCAGCGAAAGAGCGAATGAGTGGATGGTCAAATCATTTACACAGACCCTTAACAGGCTTTGTCGCTTACTTTTGTCCTCTGTGCAGTTAAGCCGTGGTTTCGCGTTCGACCGTCGAATGCGACTGTGGTCGAGGGTCAGACGGTCGTCGTCAACTGCGTCGTCATAGCCATCGGTGACCTGGCTCCACTGGCTAACGAATGGGACAGGGACAGCCACAAAGTCCACGACATTGACCCCGACAGGTTCAAGGTATGTAGACCATCAATACTGCATGCATGCGATCTGCATCACTGCAAAGATTTTGTGTTGTAAGTTCTAGTGACATAATGTATAGTCTTACCTGTTTTTATACATAATAGTGAAATATGGCATAAACATTTGTATTTCTTTCGAGGCTGTGAGGACAAACATTTTGCGGCCCGCCGCGTGCTTACCAACAATCACAGTGGCCTGTGGGCCAAAAAAGGTTGGCCACCTCTGAACTAAACGAATGAAGTTAACGAACGAATGAGTGAACGAATACACTGATGGATGAATGAACGAGTGAATGAATTCATTAATGAACGAAAGAATTAATGAACAAAAACGTAAATGAATTAATGGATTAATGAATCAACGATTTAATTGATGGATGGATGAATGAATGGATGAACCATCGAATGAATGATTGAATGAAAGAATGAATGAATGAACGAAAGAGGCAGAATGGATGGACGAATCATTGAAACCTTTACATAACGTGAGAGACAGACCCTTAATTAACAGGCTTTGTCGCTTACTTCAGTGCTCTGCGCAGTTAAGCCGTGGTTTCGAGTTCGACCGTCGAATGCAACGGTAGTTGAGGGTCAGACGGTCGTCGTCAACTGCGTCGTTATAGCCATCGGTGACCTGGCTCCGCTGGCTAACGAATGGGACAGGGAGAGCCACAACGTCCACGACATTGACCCCGACAGGTTCAAGGTATGTATCCCATCGGCATCATACAAAGATTTGCCATGCTTGTGGTCTTTGTACAGTCAGTACTTTTAGAGCAGGCGATATGTTGCTCTTGCGCCATCTAGCGAATGAAGTAATCACTGTGGGCTTCGCTTGAGAGAGGAAGAGACAGACAGAAAGAAAGAAAGACAGTCAAGTAGATAGAGCGGGACATGGCGACGGATAGGGAGACGGACAGGCGCGTTTGACTGATCTGTCTACGGATGTTCATTTGGACTAGTCTGTCTGTCTGACCTATACGTCCTATTTTTCTCTGTTGGACTTGTCCTATACGTCGGATGCATCTATGGAGTTTTTTTCTTAGGGACACTACGCACTTGCGCTTACGATTACGACCTTATATAATATTACGTGTAATGCATTTGTCAGGTGTTGTCGAATGGTTCGTTGGTGGTGTCCAGTGCTCGCGTCGAAGATTCTGGAAGATATGGCTGTAGCGCACAGAACAACGAAGGACAGACCAGAGCAGAAGTATACGTACGAGTCAAGACAGGTTAGACAATTCTCTGTCTGTGTGTATGTATGTTTGTCTTGGTGTCTGCCTGTCTGTGTGTCTGTCTTTCTATCTATCTATTTATCTACCTATCTATCACTCTCCTTCCTGTTCAAACGTGTTGGGCGCATAACAGGCTGCTCATACTGTTGCAAAATCGATTCTAGTATAACTTGTAATCATGTCTTTCCACAAATTCCTGCATCTTATTGCGGTTTGTCAGTTTGAATCAATAAACACGAATATTATAGTTACTCAAAAATGCTGAGGTCAAGAAAAAGAAGGCGATAACAATTTACCCCATATATCTTATTTGGTAATTAACTCCTGGTAGCCTTAAACTCTGAACATTGCAGAGCAAGAGGCAGCCGCGGATGGTTTGGAATTAGGTGTTGATGATAAGAAGGAATACCTGTCGAAGACGGTCATCATCGCTTTGTCCAGTGGTTTGGTCTACCTGACGATTGTCATCGCTCTGGCCATCTACTGCGCCGTCAGGATTACACGAGCCAAGAAACTACAGAACTCCAATCAACGAGGTATTTAGTCTAATCTAATCTAATCTAATCTAATCTAATAAAATCAAATTGAATCAAATTGTATCAAATTGAATCAAATCGAATCGAATCTTGTTTAGCTTAGGTAAGTCCAAAGATAGCGTATGCATGTATATAATGTATGTATGTATTTATGTATGTGTATGCTCAGGTATGCATAGATGTATGTGTGTAATTGTAATTGTAAGCGAACATTCATATAGCGCATCAGCAGCGCTCTTGACCTGCGTCGGCGAACAAGAAAGTCTTAAGGCGTCTACGGAACTGAGAAGGTGATAGGGCTAGTAACTCAAGGCGAAGAGACTGGGGAAGAGAGTTCCAAGCTGATGGGCCAACACGGGCAAAGCACCTACAGTGGGCCTTAGCAGAGCGCATAAGTGGGACAACCATGTGGCCACGAGTCGAAGGAGGAAACCAAGGTGCAAAAGGACGATGGATATGCACGTATATTGTGTATGCATGTATTTATCTATACATATATGTGTAATTCTTATATAGCGCCTTTAAGGAGATCCTCACAGAATCGCTGTTTATGTTGCGCTACTCTTTTCCGTAGAGACGACATCGGAGCAGACGGGACTAATGAGCGCCGTGGATCCAAGCGTCAAGTTCCAGCCATCGACCCAGCGATCTCAGGGGAGGAGGAGGAGGGAGGAGGAGGAGGAGGAGGAGGAGGAGGGACGTCGGAGTCCGGGTCAGCCGGATCCAACAGTCGACTGACCTTCACCACCGGATCCATCCTCTGGCCTTCCTCCTTCGACAGGACCCCGATCCACCGAAACCAGATCCAGAACATAGGAATGCTCGGTAAGAACTCTCTGATGGACGTCAACGAAGGAAGGTATAAGACGGGTTGCAGAAGGACACGCGTATCATGGCGCTTTTTAAGTGAAACTTTCGCTTGTTACTATTTCTTCAATAATTGTTGTTCTTGTTTTTTTAGTTCTAGCTCTTGTTCTTCTTCCTCTTCTGCTTCTTGCTCGTCATCATCTTCATTATCATCATCTTCTTCCTCCATTTGAAGTTCTTGTTCTTGTTCTTGCTCTAGTTCGTTTTGTTCTTTTTGTTCGTGTTGTTCTTGTTTTTCCTGTTCTTTTCCCTGTTGTTCTTCTTCCTCTTGTTCTTCTTGTTAGGCATCATCATCATCTTCTTGCTCTATTTGCTGGTCTTGTTCTTGTTCTTGCTCTCGTTCTTCTTGTTCTTTTTGTTCTTCTTGTAGTTGTTCTTCTTGTTCTTCTTGTTTTTGTTCTTGTTTTTGTTCTTTTTTGTTCTTGGTTTGAATAAGCACAGTTTAATAAGCTGATGCTGTGGTTTGTATACCCATGAGAAATTAAAAATTTCAAAGATTTATATTTACATTACACGAAGTCCCTTACTTTGACCTTCATACTTACCCTACGTACACAGTACTGTAACACTACAATCATATGTTACGCCTACATAACATTCGCAAGTGTGAAATGTCTGCTTTTTAACCCAGGCAAAGGTCAGTTTGGCGATGTATTGATGGCGAAGGCTTTTCACGTGTTGAACGGGAACAGAGCGACGACGACAGAGGAAGCGCTGGCCATGGTCAAATCGATCACGTGCAAGGATGAACTGACCCAGAAAGAAATCAGGTCAGAGGTCGAGATGTACGCGAAGGCCAACCATCCACGCGTCGTCAAGTTCATCGGAATCTGTACTGACTGCGAACCGGTACTTGCGGTGTTCGAGTACTCGGATTGGGTAAGCAGCTATACTAGGCATTATTCAATTACTAAGAATGGGAGGGTAGCTATATTAGTACTAAGAATGGGTCGGAAACTATACTAGGCATTACTCAAGTATTGTAAGCATCTATACTAGGCAGTATTCAAGTACTAAGAATGGGAAGGCATCTATAGTAGGCAGTATTTTGAGTTCTCGGAATGGGTATGTAGCTGTACTAGGCAGGGCCTAACACAGCAGTTGACATACTATAGTTAGGATTCAAGTATTAAAATTCGGGTACTCTCCTATACTAGGCAGCATTTAAGAAATAAGAATGGGAAGTCGGCTATACTACGCAGTATTGAAGTATTAAGGCATCTATACTCGGCAGTATTTAGGTATTAAGAATGGGTAGGCAGCTATATTAATGCCTTTGATATGTTGCTTGTGCTTGACCTTGACCTTGACCTTGTAGGGCAACCTGAACCAGTTTCTACAGGCAGCCGAACTGCGAGGGAGGAAGCGGCGTTCGCCTGTCATCCATCCAGCGTCTGTCGATGTGCCTTCAGGTCGCGGAAGGCATGGAACACCTCTCCAACCTTGGTTTCGTCCACAAGGACCTCGCCACCCGCAACATCCTCATCGCCCCCTCCTACGACGTCAAGATCTCCAGTCTCGGTCTCTGCCACGGTCCCTTCTCGAAGGACTACTTCCCCCTACGTCAGGAACTCGTTCCACTTCGCTGGATGGCTCCGGAGGCTGTCGTCAAGAGGGAGCTGACCGTGGCCAGTGACGTCTGGTCGTTTGGGGTGCTCCTCTGGGAAGTCTTCGCCGGGGCTTGCCTGCCTTTCGAGGGGATGACCGACGAGGAGGTGTTGCGGAGTGCCAGAGCTGGAGAGAACAGGTTGGGGCGACCATTGGCCTGTCCCGAGGACGCGTGGAAGGTGGCTGTGAGGTGTTTCCAGCTGGTTCCGGCGGAGAGACCGAATTTTACGGGTGTGGCGAGTATGGTCAGTGCGATTCTGGTCGATAGTTCGGTGTAGTAGAGGTCTTTTGTACGCTGTCGATGAGAGAGAAGTGGTGGGCCAATTGGACGCCATTTTGAGCCAGTGCTAACTGGTTGAAGGAACCCATTACACACACTCCCTTAATATCTATCTATCAGTCTGTCAGTGTGTCTGTTGTCTGTCTGTCTGTTTACCTCTATCCAACCATCCATTTATCCATCTATCTATCTATCCATCCATCCATCTATCTATCTCTTCATGCATCCATGCATCCATGCATGCGTGCATGCATCCATCCATCCATTCATTTATCTACCTATCTAATCTATCGTTTTATTCATCCATTATATTTATCTCTCTCTCTCTGTCTTTCTTCTCTTCTAGTCTTCTCTCTCATGCGCATTCTTGCCACGGTGGTTCGTGTTTGATACTCTCAGTCATTGCCTTCATGTCTCTAGCAGTAGCTGTTGCCTCAAAATGGCGTCGGTTGGCCGGTCTCTCATTGATGCGAGTTTTGTGTCCATTTTCTGTTATTTCCACGTCCGTGTTCATTCTGCTCTATGACCTGTGCGAAGTAAGCAAGACTTGTTTTTGTGTGTGTATGTGTGTTTGTGTGTGTGTGTGTGTGTGTGTGTGTACATTGATAAATCCAGTTTTTTAATTGGATTTCGTTTAGTTTTTTAAGTTTTTTTCTCTTCTGTGGTTTTGATTTTATGGGCTTTCGTTTTAAGGTCTAGGATGCAGGCAGCAACCTAACAAGGTCAGGTTTGATTCCATCTGGAGCCAAGTCATTGAGTGTGACTCTTTTGTACATGTTTTCAAAAAGGTGGGTGGATGGATAGATGTATGTATGGATTGATGGCAGGGTGGTTGGGTCATTGGATGGACGGCTGGATGGATGAGTAAGTGGATGAATGGATAGAAGATGAGTGTGTGGGTAGGGATGGATGTGGAAGTGGATTGGACAGGCGGAATGACGGTCGAGCAGATGAATGATTGAGTGGAATGAATGAATGAATGAATGAACTAACAAGTGAAATATATTCGCACAGGTCTTTTATCTTCAAGGAACTTCTGCCGATTTAACTTTTCGTCTGATCACTTTACATCTTCAGATGAACAGACTCGAGGTTACTCATCTTACTATGCATTTTACATTGATGTCACTTTTGAGGCTGCCAAGCTATGTTGATGCCTGTTTGCCTTGCCGCACGCTAAGCGTTGCGTATTGCACGCCGCATGTCGCAATATCTTCGTTATTTATAACGTTCAGCGTCTTTGTTTGAACTATTTTTCTAGTTGTCTGGTTCCCGTAATCGAATTGCATACTGTTTAGTAAGTAGGTTAGTAAGTAAGTATTGGTTTGAAATGAATGTTGTTCTGTGATTCTTTAATCGTCTGCATTATTGAATCGTTCGATAATTGTATGTCGACAACTTGAGATACAAACAGTTATGCATTTCAAATGTTCGCTTGAAGTTTGAATTACGGGAATGTCGTCCTGCATAGGTGGCGCTGGTGTGAAAGTGGGTCTACAATTCTAATTCCGGTAGTTTGTTTACCGGAAGTGATTAACGCGAACTGCATTACGTCATAATTTTCATTGTGGACTGTATATTTTAGATATCATGGAGAAACCCTCTTTTACACTTGCTCCCCCTAGCAGACTTCTGTAAGACCATTTCCTATTCTGTCAGCGGCCGAAGCCGCTAAGTAACCAGCTAGTTAGGCTAGGTTACTGGACGAACGAATACTCAGCGGTTGACTTTGCTGTTCCGCTTTTTAAGGACCGGACGAGTCACCTTGTTCCCACTACCTATCAGAGTAAATTTTTAACCGAACTGGTTTCAAGGGTAATTTCGTTGTTCGCTTTGTGCGTTTGACATTGAACTATTTTTACGAATCTCGATACAGGGTAATATTTGTTAGCGTTTTTGTTTAAGATTTGTATTCTCGTATGTTTAGCTTTGTGTGTGTGCGTTTTAAAGCGCCATGTTTGATACTGTTAGCATAGTTTCTTCTGTTAATATTTGTTAGCGTTTATAAGGCATATCACATGAAATGGGCTTCTTGCAAATAAACCATCCACGCCTAGGGTCTTAAGCTCATTATAAAACATAAGTGTAACAACAAAAGCCTGTTTGGCTCAGACCTACGTATTGTAATTGGAAATTTATATAGCGCCACTTCATTTGTTCATGGTGTCTGCTGTACAAAATCTGCTGAGAGTCGCTGTGCACTCTGGCGAAAGAAGTCATAACTGTAGTGAATACTGTTGCGCTATCTAGCGATTGAAAGGGTAAAATCGTGTTTGTATTGTTTCTGAAGACAGCTTGTAACCTTTGAGTATCTTCCATCTGTGCTCTAGATTTACCTAAAAGTTTATTCTAAGATATTTACAGAGCTATTCGTCTAAACCATGAATTGTATACAATGATATTTACGTAACCCATAAATAGTTTGATTGAAAAGGGTAAATTCGTGCAGTGTATGTAATGAGTTACATAAAATTATATACTTACTTCCACATATTTAATATGATATATATTAAATTATATATATTTATGTATGTCAGACTTAATTAAATTTAATCAATATATATGTCTTTTTACTTATATCTACCTGGAAATGAAAATCATATTTTTGTAATGATTACCTTTGTTATTGCGATAAAAGAAGTAATGTATATAGTGTCTATATATATATAATTCTATATATTTAGTTATATATATTATATTAGACTTAATGAAATAGACTTAATCAATAGGCTCTATAAATTTATGTGTCTTTGTATATATACATGGAAATGAAATTCATATTTCGTTTATGATTACCTTGTTATTGCGTTTGAAGAAGTTGAAAGGGTAAAAAGGTCTAGAGTAAATGATTTCTTTGATGTGTTCTTTGTATACAAATGATTTGGTAATTCTGGAATATTTTGTCAGTAGTTAGATATGTTAATCGTCGATGGAATGTTTAAATGTTGATTAAGATGTTGTGCAAAGGAAGTTTAGTAGATTCAGTAAAAGATTACTTGTCTTGAGTTTATTTTTGAATTAGTAATTTATATTTTAATTAATAATGTGCCTATCTGAGAATAGGACATAGGGGCAATGCATTGTAAGGTTAAGCATATTAGCTGGCAATGTACATACACATAATATATTAAATCCATATTAGAGACACACCATTGTAAATACATAAACACATGCACACACATAAAAATATAGCATATGTAGATACATAGATCATATACATTCATATATAAACGTGATAAGTAAACCTACGTTCATACATTGTAGCAGTTTATATACACTGATTGCATAGGTCTAGCCTTTCTGTAGGCCCTAATTGGATATTTAAATTCATAACAAGTTTTCGCCTAACTGAAATAGTAGCGCGTTCAGTAATCACTGAGAATCATATCAACTCACATTAACCCTGAAGCAAACAAGCATAATTCTTTTTCGTGTCCAAGGTTCCTTCCAGGAATCCAGAAAAATTGACCCAAACCGTTTTTTCTTCGTACCAAAATTGCACAACATGGCGTCCATTTATCGTTGAGATCTTTGCGCTCGCGCGCATCACAAGTTAATTCATATTTCATTGTTTTATCTCGCAGTTAAGCGGTCGCGTGTCTAAATTACCCGGTTAGACCCACTCCAAAGATTCCTAAGTCCCCGCAGGTCAATTAGGATACAATGCGAACGGTTTGAAATACCGAATTATCGCTCAATTATTTACATCGCTCAGAACGCCGTCGCATTGAATAATCTGATTGGGCGCCGTGGAACGAAGACGCGGCATAACAAGCGCCGTCACAAATCTTAGTTTGGCGACGTCATATCGACGCGGACGAGGCATAGATCAAAATCGTGAGCTGGATGGACGCTGCCCTGAATTAAGGGGTCGAAAGGAAGGCGGCGGGCGGCGGGGCGGGTCGCTCCGCAACCGATCCGTTATTGCATTAGACCGAGTCTCGAGAGAAGCAATTGGGATCATCGATTAAGATGAATCGGACGAGAAAGACTTCGTTATTATTATATGATCAGATGGACGACTACTGTTGTTGTACGGTATGCCGTAATCTATCGTCCGCGCAGACCGGGCCCCTGCGTTAGAGGGCAGGTAGGCAGACAAGTATGTATCTGCGTATAGGGCACTTGATATAGCGCAGTTTTAAATATCTCACAAAATCGCTATCTCTGCGTTAGGCTATGCAATTGTAATGCAATTGAATGTTTATTTATCTATCTATGAAATTTATATAGCGTCCCTTCAAGATAACTACTCAGTGGCGCTCTCGACCAAGGCCCGGTCAGAAAGGAGAGTCTTAAGTAGTTTATAAACAGAGCTATAGAGTGGTCTAGCGGGAGAGAACGCCGATTTATATAGCGCCCCTTCAAGATATCTACTCAGAGGTGCTCTGTGCGATAGCTTATATGATGTTAAATGTAATTACGAACGAACATATTACATCAGTTAGCAAAGCAATGCATAGTAAGCTGATGATCAACATATATCCATCACGTTTTAAAAACAACTCAACAATCAACACTCTGATTTCTTAATTATAATCACAAATTTATACGAGCGCCTCTTCAAAGAAACTACCTCATCAGACGCGATCCA